>CM049811.1:8967325-8969825 GCA_027422405.1 Ptychobarbus kaznakovi | reverse complement strand
AGACTGCGGCAGAAGACGGAAGAGAAGACGATGTAGCGGTGCAAAATGTTTGCTGTGTGTTTGCTTTCTTGATGTGTGTGTGTGTGTGTACATTTCTACAGGTGTGTGTTCTGTTTGAATGTGTAACAGGTCATTCCTTCAAGTAAGATTTAGCATATGCCTTAAAGGGATAATTCACACAAACAAATACAATTCTGTCTGCATTTCTCACCCTCACACTGATCGAAACCTATGACTTTCTAATGATAATTAAAATGTAATTACATTCAAATAAATGTTATATGCACTGCCTCTCAAAAAACAATATTAAGCAGCACAACAGTTTCAACACTCAAAATAAATCAGTATATTAGAATGATTTCTGAAGGATCTGGAGTAATGATGCTGAGAATTCAGCTTTGTGTCACAAAAATAAATTACATTTTAAAGTATATTAAAATAGGAAACCAATATTAGAAATTGCAATAAGATTTCACGATATTACAGTTTTTCTGTATTTTTGATCGAATAAATACAGCCTTGATGAGCATAAGAGACTCCCTTAAAAAACATAAAAAATCTTACTGGTCACAAACTTTTGAGCGGCAGTGTGTGTATTTAATAATATATATATATATATTACATATTAATTATTGTTTGTATATCTGATTATACAATTTTTATTATATTGTTTTATTTTTATATTCTATCATATATATATATATATATTAGTGGTGGGCCGTTATCGCGTTAACGTGCTGCGTTAACGTGAGACCTCTTATCGGGCGATAAAAAAAATATCGCCGTTAATCTATTCTCAAAGTTGGTTGGGAGCTGGGTCTATACTACGCAAGCTATGATGACTTTCACCCTGATATTTTAGCGCGGATGTATACCTAGCGAATTGCACTGTAGGGGGCGAGAACGAGTCTTCGAACTAGAGGCTCGCAGTCCGTGATGGACAGATTGTTAACGGCTGGTCTTTGTGGTAAATACAATCGGCAGGACATCCAAACGCTCACCTATCATCCATCAACCTCAAATATGCTTTTCATCTGAAAGATGTATGTATTAGCAACTTTACATGGCCGCTCAATATGATGTTAACCTAGAGAAATGTGCGCTATTGAAGTGTTGTGTGAAGCGCGTTTGCTGCAGGACAGGCTCCGTGCGCTCACTTGCTCTTAAAATCTCCGTCATTTTTGGTCATACAGATAAAAGTAGCCTAATACATCTTGCGAATCTGTAAAAGACACTACGTTTATTTGTGTGCACTCAGAACAACAACGAAACGTTCCGCTTTTAAGCAAACAGGATGCGCTTTAGGTCTCATGTGAACTTGAGCGAGAAACTTCGAAACTCGAATATATCTAAAAAACAGTACATAGAAAAATATATCTATAGAGAGTGAAATGTTGAAAAAAAAAAAATAGAAGACGTGTGTGTTAGCATGGATGATTTACATGAAATTTAATCTGTGCAACACTGTGCATAATAAGAAGGCTTTCAGTCAATATAATAACAAAAAACGACATTTGGTTTTTATTCAACTAATAAGGTGGGCACGCTGTGATCTGTACTATAATTTTACTGTAATTGACCAGTTATCGGCAAAAAAAAAAAAAAAAACAACAACAACACGGGAGTGGGAGGGAATGGAGTCATTCTTCCGGAGTGGAACGGATTTTCCTCATTTTTTCGTGGATTGGGACGGGAAGAGATTAAAGTTTGTGATGCATTTGGAAACAGGAGATGCGCCCCTGGTCTAATGCGCCACCTGGCTTGAGAAACCGCGTTCTCAAAGACTTACATTTAGTCATTATTTGGGTAGCACACATATTCTGAATGCCTTCGGCAGAATTCAAATGAGCCATTTTAATCTAGATTAATCTAGATTAATTCCAAGATTAATCTAGATTAATCTAGATTAAAAAAATTAATCTATGCCACCTCTATATATATAATATATATATATAATTGTTAAAATGTAATTACATTAAAATGTATACAATTATATTGTATATCATTTATTGTTCGTACATCCGATTATCCAATTTTCATTATATTATTTACATTTTTTATTCTATTTTCAATTTTCAATTCTGTTATCTTATTGATTAAGATTTATTGATAATTAATTGTTATTTTATTTATATTTATTGCTTATACATTTACAAAATGTATAAATAAAAATGTATAATGTTATTATTTGTATATATTTAATTTATATACTTTTAATATAGTTTATATTTATTCACACATTATACACACGTATTATATTTATATACACACACATTAGTAATCAGTACAGTAATATTCCCGTTCCAGCACATTCCTATAGGAAGTTTTTTTTTAGACTGGGTTCCAAGGCATCAATATATATCATGTCTAATGATCTAGAACAAATTCAAGTTAGTTTTAATCAAAACCAATAAACATTTAGTGATCTTAGTGCTTATTTCTCAGTATAAATGGAGTCATAAGTTAACAGAAATGATAAATAAATGTACTCCTTTTAAGA
>CM049811.1:8667627-8967225 GCA_027422405.1 Ptychobarbus kaznakovi | reverse complement strand
TTCTGTCCACATGTTAAGGGAAATCGGGAGTAAGTGCAGAGGTGTTGTGTGCACTGTGTGAACATGATGTTACTGTAGTTCTAGAATAAATGTGAACATGCATTCACTCATCTCACCTGCACAAAGACAGATTCAGTATTGCTCAAAATGAATAAAAATAACTTGACACAAGACACAAACTTGCAATAATTATATATGTTAAGAAACACAAATATCATTTATGTATTTAATCCCATTTTATTAACCAATGTCTACACAAAAGTAACAAAATGCATTACTTTCCATAAAAAGCAACTAAGTAACACAATTAGTTACTTTTTAGGGAGCAATGCAATATTGTAACGCATTACTTTTAAAAGTAACTTTCCTCAACACCGCTTATATTTATGTTTACATATAAATATTCACATATTGATTCATGGTGGTAATACGCATACATTTCAATGTTTAATTTTAAGATTTCAATTTCATTTAATTAAATTTATAAGAAACCAGATTTTGCACCATGTCCCAAAGCATCATTGTGTCATGTATAATTATCTAGTGTCTAATTAGTGGTTCTCAACCCTGTTCTTTGTGTCTAATGTAAAATCTGCATCCTTAAGCAAAGCCAGTTTAGAAGTGCTGATCTAGTTGAACTGTGCATCAGTTTATATTAAAAACAACAGATGTGACTGAGAGCTCTCCTCAAGGGTAGCTACAGGGACCGGCCATGTTTTCAGCAGCACTATTTTTTCCATTCGTTTTCTCCATAAGCGTTTTAAAATATCTTCAATAAATATTTGATTTGAGGCCTAAAGGGTTTCTGGAAAATTTTGGAAATGAAATAAGTGTGCAAGGCTTAAAGCAATGGTTCCCCCCAAAATGAAAATCTGCTAAAAACTTACTCAGGTCATCCAAGATGTATATGAGTTTGTTTATTAATCAAAACAGATTTGGAATTAAATTTAAATATAACTCCAAATTTAGCATTCCATCACTTGCTCACCAATGGATCTCTGCATGGACCTCTGCAGTGAATGGGTGCCGTCAGAATGAGAGTTCAAACAGCTGAAAAAACATCACAATAATCTACAAGTAATCCACATCAATTTACATCTTGTGAAGGGAAAAGCGGCATGTTTTCACTGAGGACGCGTTATTATGAATTTGGACAGAATCCATAATCTGAAGTTAAAAATGTCTTGATGGATTTGTTTATTACAAACACCAGCTAACATCTCACTTCACAAGATGTTAATGTGATGGACTGGAGTCATGTGGATTTACTAATTGTGATGCGTTTACAAACTTTTGACTATAAGTCATAAATAGATAAATAAATACATATTAAAATGTATTCAAATATATCACAAAGCCGCATTGGAGCAAACAGTCACTACTGAGCTTATTTACCACAGCAACAACAACGTCTCTGATTGGTCAGTCTCTCTTGAGGTCTATAGAGATTGAGGATAGTGTATTTCTTTGAAAAATTAAGTTCAAATAACACTGATGCGGCTTCTTCAGAGATAGGCCTACACCATCGATTAATAACCTTGGAGCTCATGGTAGGTCTGTCTGGAAGGGTTTATGTGTTATCAAAAAAATCAATTTCTCTATGAAGAAAATGAATGGTATTTTTACTTCCGGTTCCCTTCTGTTTGCCCCCGTCTACACTGATCGCTCAATAACATTATCATATCCTTACCATCTCCACAACAACTATACCCGAAAGAGTGTGCGAGCAAGTGAGAATTTGAACTGTTATTGCTGTGAGGCTTGTAACAATAATGTTGTTGTGTAAATTTTGTGTTAGATAGTAAAAGTCAATATGTGTGTGTGTGTGTGTGTGTGTGTGTGTGTGTGTGTGTGTGTGTGTGTGTGTGTGTGTGTGTGTGTGTGTGTGTGTGTGTGTGTGTGTGTGTGTGTGTGTGTGTGTGTGTGTGTGTGTGTGTGTGTGTGTGTGTGTGTGTGTGTGTGTGTGTGTGTGTGTGTGTGTGTGGTCCTCAGGGGGAATGTTGAGTCTCTTTTTATCACTCACCGAGCATCATTACTCCTCCCTTCTTCATGCGCTCTCTTTCTCTCTCTCTGGATCCTCAGGACAGACATCTTCATATCATATCTCTGTGGGGCAAAATATTTAGACAGACCATAATCAGATTGAACTTGAACCAAAAGAGATGTGTGTGTATGTGTGTGTGAAATGATGGGAGAGGGTATTTCATTACACTGGGGGAGAGATTGATACCTCTCATCGGCTGGATGACCAAGCGAGAGAGGGAAGGATGAAGCACTTTATTTATTCAACACATCAATCTGAAATAACAAATCTGCTAAGAGCATCTCTCTACCAGTACATCTGCTCCTCCCTCGGTCACTACAGCTCAATGTGGGATATGCATCCTCTCTCTCTCTCTCTCTCTCTCTCTCTCTCTCTCTCTCTCTCTCTCTCTCTCTCTCTCTCTCTCTCTCTCTCTCTCTCTCTCTCTCTCTCTCTCTCTCTCTTCCGGGTCAGCAGTGATCGTGTGTAAAGGTGTGTGTAACATGATGATTTCATCCACCTATTACACACCTGTCTGAGCACAAAACACCTCCCTACCACACACACACACGCTAATAAAAACACTCTCCTAACTCACACACACACTAGCACTGTAACTCAACATATCCCTACTTCAAACAAATACGCCAGCGAACAAACGTTTACTTAGACTTTTTTGTTTTTATATAAACTAATATAACTCACCAGCCCTACCTCAAAAAGAAAACCGAATCAAGTTATTTATTAAATTACACTGCCATTCAAATATTTGAAGGTTAGACTCTTATGCTCACCAAGGCTGCATTTATTGGATCAAAAATACAGTACAAACAGTAATATTGTGAAATAGTTTTACAATTTAAAATAGATATTTTCTATTTGAATATATTTGAAAATTTATTTTATTTCTTTATTGGCAAACTTGAATTTTAAGCATAATTTCTCCAGTCTTCAGAGTCACATGATTCTTCAGAAATCATAATATGCTGTTTTGCTGCTCAAGAAACATTTCCTATTATTATGAATGTTGAAAATGCTTGTGATGATTAATAATTGTGTAGTAACAGTAATACATTTTTTTCAGGATTCTTTGATGAAAAGAAAGCTCAAAGGAACAGCATTTATTTTAAAAAAGGAAACTTTTATAACATTATAAATGTCTTTGTTGTCACTTTTGAACAAATTAATGCATCCTTAAGAAAAAAATATTATTATTAATTTGATATCAGTTTTTACACTCCATTTTCTCTGATTCTGTCTAATAACTCAGTCAAGCCTGTCCATCACATGACAGATCATAGTCTAATACAAAGGCTTTAGAAACATTTAGATTCCTAAATATTTAGTTTCTATAAAAGTGTTGCTGTTTTTCTACTTACCATGAAATTACTAATTAAATAAAACATGAAGGGAAAAATAAAATATTGTGAATATAATAAAACAACCGTGATTAATCTGATGATCTCAGGTTCTAGTCTTTGGAAAGAAGAATCAAATATTATTTGATATTTTATTATTGTATTTTATTATATTTCCTTGAACTTCTCAATGGACCCACAACACTCTTTTGCAATCCCATTTTGAAAACCCTTAGTCTAAGAGACACATTTTCATTCATAATTCACATAACTACATTAAATGTGCAGTCGCTGCCTCTGTAGGGGAGTACAGCATAATGAAAAACATTTCCCTACTTCTCACAAATAAACACACAAACCTCTCTATCTGAAACACACACAAGCAAACACACTAAACTAACACATACCTCACACACACAAAGCTTCCCAAATAAATAAAAACCTTCCCTATCACACATAAACACATCTCTCTAAAAACCAACACCCGCTACACACACACACACACACACACACACACACACACACCACACACACCACACGACACACACACACACACACACACACACACACACACACACACACACACACACACACACACACACACACACACACACACATGTTGGTTTTTTATGGTTTATCTTATATACCCCACACACACCTACACACCTCCCCACAGGAGACGGTGCATTTCTATTTTCCCTCAAAAAAACTCACTCTGGAGTAAATTATGGGGACACAACCGAATTCTGACATCATACCCATGCTATACAAATTTGATAAACCACATAAACATGACACACACACACACACACACACACACACACACACACACACACACACACACACACACCACACACACACACACACACACACAAACACACACACAACACACACACACACACACAAACACACACACACACACACACACACACACACACACTCACCAGAGTAAACCCCCCTCACACACCCCCAAGTACACAAGTGCAAAAGAAAGCAAAAGAAAGCTTTGTGTGTGTGTGTTGTGTGTGTGTGTGTGTGTGGGGGGGGGGTATTTTCACTGTTTCACCCTCTGAAATCCCTTCAATAGCATCGTTCTGCTGTCATCCAGCAGAGAAGAGCTGTTGTATTCTGGGTACGTCTGGAAACAGAATAAAAGAAGGAGACTGAGTGAGAGAGTGAGAAGAGGAGAGATATAGAGAGAGAGAGAGAGGAGAGAGAGAGAGAGAGAGGAGAGAGAGAGAGAGAGAGAGAGAGAGAGAGAGAGAGAGAGAGATGCTGTGTGGTCGATAAGGATGAATAGAGAGGAGAAAGAAAGAATAGTTTGTAGGTTTGTTTTTTGTTCTGCAAAGACATATTTTGACCAATGTCCCGCTGTGAAAGAGTTTGTGTGTGTAGGAGTGTGTAGGATACAGGACGCATGGAAAATAAAATTAACATGAGAATGTGTGTGTGTGTGTGTGTGGAGTGTGTGTGTGTGAGAGAGAGAGAGAGAGAGAGAGAGTGATAAAGAGAGGCCAAAGAGGTAAATAGGGAGCAGTGGGGTCTCTAGAGGGCTATAGAGAGGGAACTGAGGTCTCGCAGGTCACAAAACAATAGCTCCTTATGTTTCCTACATACCACACACACACACACACACACACACACACACACACACACACACACACACACACACACACACACACACACACACACACACACACACACACACACACACACACACACACACACACACACACACACACACACACCATGAACACACTGTCACACACTCTTTATAAATAAGTGCTGTGGTGGTACCCCAGTACAAGTATACTGGTGCTAAATCATTTCCATTTTCATGTACCATGGTATTTATATAGTACTCCAAGGTAGCACCATTCAAATGTTTAAGGTCTGTAAGATTTTTAAACATTTTTAAAATAAGTATTTTATGCTCACCAAGGCTGCATTTATCTGATAAAAATACAGTAATATTCTGAAATATTATTACAATTTAAATAAACTATATTTTATTTGAATATATTTTAAAAAGTCATTTATTTTTGTAAGTCAAAACAGAATTTTCAGCAGTCTTCAGTGTCACATGATCCTTCATTCTGTCATGTGTCATTCTAATATGCTGATCTTTTTTTCAGGATTCTGGAATATGCATTTTTAGAATTCCAGAACAGAATGTTTAAAAGAGCAGCATTTATTTGAAATAAACTAATCTTTTGTAAGATTATAAATATCTATACTGTCAGTTTTGATCAATTTAATGTGTTCTTGCTGAATAAAATAATTGATTGCTCTTAAACAAAAAAATATATATATGCATTTATTTTTACATAGGTCTGTGGTGCTACCATGGTACAGTAATGGTATAATGCAATATTGTTTTCATATGTAACTTTCAAGAATACCAATATACCACGGTAAATGTTCAAAAGAGCATATTGATACTATGGTAATATTTGGTAAATATATCATGTAAATACATGTAAAAGATTTAGAAAAAGTACAGTACCATGTACAAAAACATGGTAATACCTTGGAATACCATTAATATACCATGATATATCTAAAAAAATGGTACTATGGTAAAATACTATAGTAAGATATCCCAAAAAACTAACAAACATTGAACTACCATGGTGTTATGTCTGAAAAACTATGGTCTTATGATGATGCATGTCTGAAAATCATAGTTTTACCATGGTATTTTGTCATAAAAATGACGGTAATACCATTGGAGTGATTCATAAGTGATGGACACACAAACACACATACATTTAACATACAATCACACAATAACACTTATAAACACACTCTCACACATATTCTCACACTTTTAACTTGTCTCTATACGACACACACTTCACCACACACACACACACACACACACATATACCCACACACACAACACCACACACACACACACACACACACACACACACACACACACACACACACACACACACACACACACACACACACACACACGCGCGCTGCATTGTTTATCACAGTCACCCCCATCTGTTTAGCTTTCATTGTACAATTAATAACACCATTTTAATGAGTGTCATTTTATCATTTTATTGTCCCACAACAAAAAAGGAGCTGACAACAACATTATATGCAGATACTCGCTCAAAAATATCTTTCTCTCTCACACACACACACACACACACACACACACACACACACACACACACACACACACACACACACACACACACACACACACACACACACACACACACACACACACACACACACACACACACACACACACACACACAGCACTGTTCCATTTTGGACTCCCCCGTCGGCTGCTCTCTGCTCCCTAATCAATATTTTAATAAGCAGAAAGGATGAGGATTTAATCTTAATCAATAAGGGCCATATGCAGCACGGAGAGATGAGAAGAGAGCAAATCATCTTCCCTGACACTTCATACATTATCCGACTGACATTATCAAATGCGCTCTTCACAATGCAGAACGCTGCGTTAACAACCATTACCTTAACACACATTACCAGACGCTGCACTTCACAACATTTCCCAAAAGTCAGAGTATTTTTTAACCAACACTGCCATTAGGGATGGGAAATTGTGTAGAATTTAACGATTCTGGTTCTGAATCCACTGAACAGTTACGGCTCCTTAATGATTCCATTAACGATTCCTTTAGTATGTGAAGGATAATTGGCCATAACCATATACTTAAATACACTAAACAACAGCAACACTTCTTTTTCATTCAGTTAATGCACTGATCTGCATAGCATGAGTTTTAAGGATACATAATTCAATTAAATTCAAGATTATTTGTATAGCGCTTTTTACGATACAATCGTTGCAAAGCAACTTTACAGGAAATTAAGTTTCTACAAGTGATTTATATATTGTAGAAACTTAATATATTTAACTTATGGCAAAATTTGGTTAATTCTGTATATTGTCTGAGGGTTGGCTTCCTCTGAGGGGGACATAACACAGAATACAGTAGTTTTTGAACCTAGTAAGGGAAATAGAGTTCAATTAATCCCCAATTAATCACCCAATAAATGTATACATATGTTATTTATAATTATATAATTACATAATATAATTGAATATAAAAATATGAATTAATTAATGAAAATCAATCAATCAATCAATAAATAAATAAATAAAGTTAATTAATTAATCAAAAAAATTATTAATAAATAAATAAGTAAAAAAATACATCAAACTAATAGAAAATTATGAAATAATTAATTAAAAATAATGAAAACAGAAATTAAATGTTAATAATCTCACAGCAATTAATTAAAATAAAATAGTTTAAAAAAGTTAATTAATAAATTATTTAAAATGGTAATACATGTAAATTACTTGATTAAAATTAATTTAAATAAATAAGTTAATTAATCCATGAAAAATGAATGAAAAAGTAAATAAAGAAATGGTATTGTTAAGGAAAATAAAGAAAACAAATAAAGTTTAACTAGTGAAAATGGAAATAAATCCATTTAATAAATAAAAATAAATAAAGTTAAGGATGAATAAATGAATGAATGAATGAATAAATAAATAAATTCATTGTATATAGTGTATATAAATATAAGCGCTTTGGGTGTATAGCTGTGCACCCAAAGTGCTTTACAATCATGTGGGGGGGGGTCTCTCCTGAACCAGCACCAGTGTGCAGCATCCACTTGGATGACGCGACGGCTGCCACAGGACAACGGCGCCAGTGCGCTCACCACACACCAGCTACAGGTGGAGAGGAGAGAGAGTCATAGAGCCAATCAAGTGTATGGGGATGATTAGGAGGCTATGATGGTCAGAGGCCAGTCGAGGGAATTTGGCCAGGACACCAAGGTTACACCCCTACTCTTTACGAGAAGTACCATGGGATTTAGTGGTTTAACTTCCTAGTGCCAACTATCCGTTTTATGGAAAAGAGCAACTTCAACATTTTTAAGCTCTCTATTTAACATAAGAACATTTCAAAAGGAAATGATGTATAGTTAAAAAATATATCATGTAAACAAGAATATTGTTCAAGTCCCTGCAACTGACGTTTGCCCTACCCATATTGTGTATACAGGTACATCTAAAAAAATGTGAATATGGTGAAAAAGTTTCTTGTAACTTATTTCAAAAAGTGAAACTTTCATATATTTTAGATTCATTACATGTAAAGTACAACACTTTTTTGTTTTAATTTTGATGATTAGAGCTTACAGCTAATGAAAGTCACAAATCAGTATCTCAAAACATTAGAATATTTACATTTGAGTTTCAATAAATGACCATCCATACAGTATAAATTCTGGGTATCTCTTGTTCTTTGAAACCACAATAATGGGGAACACTGCTGACTTGGCAGTGGTCCAGAAGACGATCATTGACACCCTCCACAAAGAGGGTAAGTCACAGAGGGTCATTAAAGGGGTGGCTGTTCAAGGAGTGCTGTATCAAAGCATATTAAATGCAGAGTTGACTGGAAGGAAGAAATTGGGTAGGAAAATGTGCACAAGCAACAGGGATGACCGCAAGCTTGAGAATACTGTCAAGCAAAGCCGATTCAAACACTTGGGAGAGCTTCACTGGGAGTGAACTGAAGCTGGAGTCAGTGCATCAAGAGTCATCACGCTCAGACATCTTCAGGAAAAGGGCTACCAAGCCACTTCTGAAACAGAAACATCGTCAGAAGCATCTTGCCTGGGCTAAGGAGAAAAATAACTGGACTGTTGCTCCAACAGTGTGAAGTTTCCACAGTCAGTGATGATTTGGGCTGCCATGTCATCTGCTGGTGTTGGTCCACTGTGTTTTCTGAAGTCCACAGTCAACGCAGCCATCTACTAGGACATTTTAGAGCACTTCATGCTTCCTTCTGCTGACAAGCTTTATGGAGATTCTGATTTTATTTTCCAGCAGAACTTGGCACTTACCCACAATGCCAAATGTACCAAAAACTGGTTCAATGACCATGGTTTTACTGTGCTTGATTGGCCAGCAAACTCACCTGACCTGAACCCCATAGAGAATTTATGGGGTATTGTCAAGAGGAAGATGAGAGACACCAGACCCAACAATGCAGATGACCTGAAGGCCGCTATCAAAGCAACCTGGGCTTCCATTACACCTGAGCTGTGCCACTGGCTGATTGCCTCCATGCCACGCCGCATTGATGCAGTAATTCATGCAAAAGGAGGCCCAACCAAGTATTGAGTGCATAGAAATTAACATACTTTTCAGAAGCATGACATTTCTGTTTAAAATATCCTTTTTTATTGATCTTATGTAATATTCAAATTTTCTGAGACACAGAATTTTGGGTTTTCATTATCTGTAAGCCACAATCATCAAAATTGTAAGAAATAAAGGCTTGGAATATTTCACTCTATGTGTAATGAATCTATATAATATATGGGTTTCACTTTCTGAAACGAGTGACAAAAAATATTGACCATTTTCATGATATTCACATTTTTTGAGATGTACCTGTAGTGCCATTAAACCCACTCTACACATTAACATTCTGTTAGCAGGTTCACCTTGTCGTTAAGACTAACCCTAACTTGAGGTGTAGCAGCCTGCAGGTCAAAAGCCCATTGTTGCTAATCAACATCTTGCCGCATGACAATATCCCTGACATTCACAAGACAGATGGTACTAATAGTTTTTCCCGTTAATTAGGCCCTCGTTAGCTATCAACAATTAAAACACTCTCCACAACTGACGGCGTCGCCGTGTGTACAGATATCTGTGTACAGATAATTAATGCTATTGTTTCTGTCATGTTTGTAGCAGCGGACAACGGCAGTAATTGGTGATGCGGGCGGGTGTGTGTGTGCGCACGCGATGCAGAACAAGCGCACACGTTCAAAATTCCATCCCGGAATGCTGCATTGGCAAGACGAGCTGAAGCAGTGCCAAAGCCATAATGAGATCTGTCACAGCCATACAAATGAACAGGTGACAGAAAGAGACATGAATATGAGATATGGCAGGCGTATAGGGCTTGGAAATCTCTCTCTCTCTATTTCTCTTTCTCTCTTATCCCAATCTGTGAGTGCCCCTTCGACAGATGTGACCACAGAATGCTGACATATGGCTGGCGCTGTACAGCGGGCATAAACACACATAGGCAGCATATCATAGCTCCGTCTCTGTTCATTTGCACCGTAAAACAGCATTTTCTTGATCAGTATTTTGTCTTGTTTTCCAGTAATGCATCGGAACACCCTTACAACAAGACATATTTACTTGAGAAGCAAAACTGTTTCAGATGAGGCATATTAAATTGTGAATCCAGTCTCATTTTTCAGACAAAAACATTGCATGGTTTCTGCAGGTTTTATGACGGTAAATGTGAGACATTTTAAGCCCTTTATGAGACAAAGTAACAAAAAATGGAAAGAGACAAATGAAACTAATATCTGCCAATAAGGTCAGAAAAATTACCTTTTCAAAAGGAAAACAAGTTACTTTTTCCCATTGGAAGATATTTGTTCCTGTTTTAATTTTCATATCAGATCATTTTAATCGCAGGTATGTATCTTGATTTAAAGATGAGATATTTATACTTCAAAACAAGACAATAATACTGAAGTGCAGTGCAACATTTAATGCCATAACTTTATGAATTTTTACGTTTTTCTGTGCTCAGTGGTTACTTTTAGTCGAAAGGTGCTCCAGGACACATTACTGACATAAATATGTAGTGAATACTTTTTAAGGCCTTAAAATTTGTGGACGTTCTGCTAGGACTTTTTAAGTAAATTTGTGTAAGAAATTAAGACCTTTTTAAGACCCAGATAAACTCTGCATTAACATTATAAGTCAGTTAATGAAATACATGACTTTTTTTTTAATAAGTTGAATCCATAAAACCTAAAATGTTACCATATTTTTACAGTAAAGTTCTGGCAACCACATTTGCCCTTTTTATCATAAATGTAACAGACTTTTTTACAGTGTATTTTTATACTGTATTATACATTTTTGTTTGACACTCTGGAGTTCAGGTGGACTCACAATTATTCATGACACGATTTTATGCATATCTAGATTTCCTAGTTTTTTTGGGCTAACCAATGGGAAACCTGTCAGAATATATATATTTATGCAATTCTGTTTGGTGATGTAAGTGGCTCAGAATTCACCTTTAACACTGAAACCCCCCAAAATGGGATTATTTATTTATTTAGGATATAATATATATTTAGCAACAATGCCATTATACAGATTAAAAGTAAAACAAAATACATGCATAATGTAAAAAAAGATTTATATTTCAAATATTTCATGTTTATTTGAACTTTCTATTCATCAGAGATAATAAATAAGAATGTTTCTTGAGCAGCAAATCAGAATATTAGAATGATTTCTGAAGGATCATGTGACTCTGAAGACTTGAGAAATGATGCTGAAAAATCAGCTTTGCATCACAGGAATAAATTACATTTTAAAATATATTAAAATATAAAACAGTTATTTTAAATTGTAATACAATTTCACAATATTTCTGTTTTTACTGCATTTGTGATCAAATAAACACAGCCTTGGTGGCACAGTTTGTTTGGGACCAATTCTCACTATTAACTAACGATTAACCACAACTTTTGCCTCATTAAACGAATTTGCTGCTCATTAATAGTTAGTAAGATAGTTGTTAAGTTTAGATATGGGGTGGATTAAGGAATCTAAAATATGATCATACAGAACATGACAATAAGGCTAATATGTGCTTTAACAGTATTTATAAACAGTCAATATCTCGTAATATACATGATAAACTAAAGTGTTTCCTCCAATATAAAAAATATCACCACAAACTTTTGAATATAGCGTAAATCTATGCTTAAGATGTTCAGATATTTTAACTGGAAAACCAGGCAAAAACTACTGATCCAAAAAGGGATTTTTGGCAGCGAGTGATCTGATTTGTCCTGTATCTCATCCTCTAATTAAGAGTCGTGTAGCACAAAAACCCACGTCAAGCAGAACTGCTGTTTCCTGTTGTGCTTTTGATTGATAGCTGCTGGCTGCTGTTCTCTCTGGGGTCCACATCCATCACTGCCACAAGGTTTTTACCGCAGGGCCGTGAGACTGTCACCCGTTCTGATCTATACATTTACAACTCGTGCATGCAGGACGGCCAGACGGACCGTCACATGATGTATTAGCACCGCTGAGTCCAGGGAGGTGACAGGACTGTACGGCATCAGAGATGTTGGGGAGCAGGAGAGAAGTCGGGGCTTTTGATTGGTCAATGAAGGTATCAGTCTAATCACTGGTGTGGGCCGTCAAAATCATGTGATCATATTGGGATCATGTTTGAGCATATGTGCGTGTTTATTTGTGCTAAAATGCACAAATAAACCCAAACAAAATGAGATCTATTTGATATCTCATTTGTTTCAACTAGACAGCAATGAGATCAAATTAAGCTAAAAAGAGACTTTTGCTTGTTAGTTCTCCTTGAGAGTTTCCGAAGAGAAGGTCTCAAACTCGATCTCAAGCTCTGTGTGAACTCTAAAGTGAAAAAAAACTTAATCTGCATTTTGTTTTCTGTACAAATATATAAACATTCTTAAATTAAGTATAAGACTATTAAAATAAGTCTTGTTTTCTGACAAATGTATGAAAATTGAGTTTTGCTTAAAACAAAACAAAATATCTGCCAATGATAAGAGAATAAATCTTGTTTTTCCCTTTAATGTTTTTTTCCTGACAGATATTTTTTCTTGTTTTATTAATTCTCAGTTCTCTCTATTAACTATTTGCTAATTAGCATGCCTATTATTAACATATGGGCTGTTTATTAGTGCTTATAAACACATATTCTTCATGACCATATTCTACATCCTTAATCAATACCTAAAATGAACTAACTACTATGACCTTACTAACTATTAATAAGCAGCAAATTAGTTTATTGAGGCAAAGTCATAGTTAATGGTTTGTTAATAGAGGGAATTGGACCTTAAAATAATTGGACCTCTAAACCATTTTCTAGTAAATTTGTCATGATTTAAGAATATTTTGATATTTGTACTGAAAAAAAAAAACTAAATAAGAAAATATGTTTTGCTGTGTGTCTCACTACTCTTACTGTATGTCAAGTATTGTCACATTCACTATTACGAATAACCATGCATAAGATAGTACTTCAGTGAAACAACTTGAAAATCTCCTGAATTAACAAAGAGCAACTTCTGAGAACTCAATGGGCTCACACTGTGATATACTTATAAGAACGTATTTTAAAGTGATTGCCATTGCACACGCACAGGGCAGCGTTTATGAAGGTAAGTTTGCGATGAGTAAGTTGTGAGTCAGCTGGCATGTGGGAATGAGGCGTAGTAAATTACGTCTGCAGGCATCAGCAAATACACTCCTGCAGAGATGGAGGGATGCTATGACAGAATGATAGAGCACAGATTGTGTGTGTGTGTGTGTGTGTGTGTGTGTGTGTGTGTGTGTGTGTGTGTGTGTGTGTGTGTGTGTGTGTGTGTGTGTGTGTGTGTGTGTGTGTGTGTGTGTGTGTGTGTGTGTGTGTGTGTGTGTGTGTGTGTGTGTGTGTGTGTGTGTGTGTGTGTGTGTGTGTGTGTGTGTGAGTGAGTGTATTAGCTGTGCCAAGACAGCATGTTTTCAATTGTTTATGCCATCATTTTTTTTCTTAAGTGTGTATGTAGTGGCATGTGAAAAGGCTTCCCAAGTTAAAAGCCTTTCCCGGTCAGGTCAGTAGACTGGGTTCAGTTTTTCCCCTGGGAAACTGGGGATTGCAGTAC
This sequence comes from Ptychobarbus kaznakovi, assembly GCA_027422405.1. Classification (NCBI taxonomy): domain Eukaryota; kingdom Metazoa; phylum Chordata; class Actinopteri; order Cypriniformes; family Cyprinidae; genus Ptychobarbus; species Ptychobarbus kaznakovi. The sequence continues at coordinate 8,953,071 of CM049811.1, read as the reverse complement.
AGTAGAAATGGCTGAAAGGATCTTACAAAAACTGTTCATGTCGGCAGGAAACAGAAACTGTGATCGCCTTTTAAGAATTTTTTTATTTTTTTAATCTTATGCTCACCAAGGCTGCATTTATTTGATCCAAAATACAGTAAAAACAGTAATATTGTGAAATAATACTACAAATGAAAATAACTGTTTTTTATTTTAATATCTTTAGAATATTATTTATTCTAATGCAAAGCTGAATTTTCAGCATCATTACTCAGTGTTAGATGATCCTTCAGAATTAATTATATTATGCTGGTTTGCTGATCAAGAAATGTATATTATTATTTTTATTATTATCAAATTTGAAAACAGTTGTGCTGCTTAATGTTTGAATAAAAAAAAATTGTTTTACATTTTATTCAGAAAGCATGAAATTGATCGAAAGTGACAGTAAAAACATTTATAATGTAAGAAAATATTCAAATAAAAAAAATTGGTGTTCTGTTGAACTTTTTCTTCAGGATTTAATAATCCAGAATAAAAAAAGATTATGCTTACACAAAACTATTAAGCAGCAAAACTGTTTTCAACACTGATGGTAATAAAACAATTATTATTGTGCACCAAATCACAAATTAATAAATAAAGGAGGCTTCATTTTCATTAAGCTTCATGCAAAAACATTATTTCTATCTTATCTTATTCTTTCAATATTGGGGTGAAATATAACCCAGATATTTCGTTGTGATATGCACCTGAAGGTGAACACCGAGGAACTTTTCAGCTGACTGGAGCTTCCAGAGAGAGAAAACATGAGAATGAGGTGAGAAAACCTGAGAAGACCGTGAAAGAGAGGCAGACAGAGTGAGGCAAGCATGGGACTCCCTCTTAAAACAGAGAAAACAGGAAGACAAGAGCAAACGAGGGAGAAATTGGGTGAAAGATTAGAGGAGAGGAGCATGAAATGAAAGTATTGAGTGGGGAAGATAGGAGTGGATAATCGAAGAAAGTAATAAAGTGGAAAAAATAGAGGGAGGGGAGAGAAGACAGAATTAGAGAAGAGGAGGGAGGTGGAGAGGAGTAATATAAATCGAAAGGGAAAAGAAGGTGGAAACGGAGGCGGGTCAAAATTGCAGACACACACAGAGAGAGAAAATGAACAGGAAGATTTCACAAAGACATATCCAGATTACATTTTGGCCCAAAAGCTAAAGTAAAAATGCAAAACACATTTTGAATAAAGAAAATGAAGCCTATTTTTAAGGACCATTACGATTTTTAAGACATTATTTTCTTTACAATAAAGCACATTTTCCCACCAAAACCCCATTACCGTAATGGCTATACACAGACAATTTACTTTTGATTTTTTTAACTCTCAAAAGTGTTAACCATTAGATTATCTCATTAGAATAAATAATTACTGTAATACAATGTTTGTAGCAATAAAACCAGTACTTCCAAAACAAAGCCATAGGGAGCCGCCCATCATTTTTAAGCCAATCAGAAAAAACTCTCCAACTGTCTGCGTAAAAAACAAGATAAATAATAACAATTTCTATTTTAATATATATCCGCAAAATTAATAGAGTGTTTGGGGATAAAAATAATAAATACAAATAATCTATGATTATTTTTTATTTTGAAACATTAAATCAACTTTTGTTTTAGCAAAAAACACAGGAAGCTTCTCTATTGTTGACAACAGCTAGTTTATAAGGTTTTATTTCAATTAATCATGCAGTTCACATGTGAGATTTTTGGAGAGGGTGTGTGGTTCCAGTTCAGTGGCTAAATCTAGCAGAAGTTAGCAAAACGCCTGTAATTACCTCGTTTTTGGGGTGAAATATGACTGGATGGATGGAAATATGAATATTGATGGAATAAAGAATAGATGAGCAAAGAAGGAGAACATGTGGGGGTGATATGAACAACTGAGAGAGAGAGAGAGAGAGAGAGAGAGAGAGAGAGAGAGAGAGAGAGAGAGAGAGAGAGAGAGAGAGAGAGAGAGAGAGAGAGAGAGAGAGAGAGAGAGAGAGAGAGAGAGAACATGAGGAAGAAAGGGAGTAAAAGATGAAGTGATGAGCCAAAGGAGAGAAATGAAAGATATAGGGTGAATAATGAAGGCCAGAGGACCAGGACAGGATGCTGAGCAAGAGAACATGAATGAGGGATGAGCGAGAGCGGAAAGGAAGGATATAGGTGAAGGAAATAAGGACTATGTTGCCAAACTGAACCAGACAGCAAATTAGGAATGAGGGGAACGGAGACTGAAAGAGAGGAGAAGAAAGCCCTCAGCGATGAGACCATTACGTTGGGGATAATGAAGAGGTTCCACTCTGTCAAACTGACCCCAAAGTGTCGACAAGTTAATAGCCTGAGTATCAGCTGTATTATGACATGCCACCATACATAGACGCTGACACACTCATCATTTACACGCACACACACACACACCGACAACCACATGCAAGACTCATTCAAACACAAGTACACAAACAAACACGGACACACTTGGTTGAAATACGCAGGGAAAAACAAACATAAATGAGGACGGAAAGACAAGTGAACACGGGTCTCGAGAAGCGTGCATGAGATGAAGAATATTAGCTTCAGATGCTCTGAAGGTTGTACATTATTTAAGAGCTGTTGTAGCTCTTTTGCACATTGTTAGCATATTGGCTTTGCGATCCGCAGAGAGCGCCGGAGCTTTGTTGAATAAATAAAGTCTGAATCTACTGGGAAACGCGAACTAGTGAAAGACCCCAGACGCAGAACAGAACACTGTGTTGATTGAACATTATTTCATTTTTTAGGCTGGAATAAATAAAGCTTTAAAGAAAACGTCTTCTGAAAAGACTCTCTCTCTCCTTGTTACCACATCTCGTTCTCGCTTTGACTGTTCTTCACTGTACAGGGTTCATACTGCTGACTGAGTTCAGAGTAAACCGTATTAGTCATAGAGTTTTAGAGTACAGTAAAAGTCCAAAGTTAAAGGTAGAATAACACACAGCTCCAGTGTGAAATTTAGTGAACTGTATTCCAGTCAGGCCAACTTTAGCTCCAAGTCTGTGTCTGCTCCCTACATAGACAGCATTTAAATGTTACCGATGCAAAAACTGTTACAAAAGGTATAGGCAGCAAAATGAAGCCTTCTAAGATCACTTTAACCAAGTATATATATATATGTATATATATATATAGGATTTATTAGAATAAGCATGACATTTTAAAATGGAAAGACTGAAAAAGCATTTTCTTATCTTGTAAGAAATTCTTGCTCTTATTCATTAATTATTTTTTATTTTATTTTCATTATTATTATTACTGTTTTTCACTAATCTCATTTTGTCTCTCAAATTGTTAATTTCTCCATTATTTCTATTGTTCTGAGTACCAGGCTTTGTTTGTTGTATGCAAAAAAAAAAGAATCTAATCAAAAATGCTTACTAATTGAAGGGTACTTTATTTAAACATTATACTTTGAAATATACACATTTTTAAATGACTGTATTTTTCTCAATATGTGTGAGATATATGTATTTTTAACATAGTAAGCTTAGCAACACGCTACTACCAAGCTCTACTGGAATTAGTTGTCAAGGCTCCTGTGTAGCAAAGCTTTTTGGGCCTGTGGAGTTGCAAAACAAAGTCACTTATTATCAGTCAATTTCAGTTAGGAAGCTGTCTATGTACGCAGCAGCAGACAGCAAGGCAGCTCACTGGTTTCAGTAAAGAGTTTAAGAGTTCAGCAAACTCCCATCATAATCATAAAATGCATCTCAAAATACTCCTGATTTGCACCAGGGGGCCATAAACGTCCTGCACATTCAGTCGTCCCAGCCTCATATGTCTCTAGGTTTTTGTTTCAGCTTGGTCATCTTGGCTTGCCCGCTGCATTTAATGTGCTGCATTGTTTTTCAGTTACTGGTCATTAAAAATTTAGAAACGGCATATCAAAACTCTTAATCGAATCTAAAACCCCTCCCTCTGCGGCGACGGGCTCCTATCTGGAACAATTAGAGGCAGGCGAGGCTGACAGTAATGGGTGCTATCTGTAGGTCCCCCGGGGGCGGATGGAGGGAGATAGATAGCAGGAGGGCAGGTAGCGTGTACAGTACCCCCGCAGCAGTACCTCCCCCTTCCACCCCATCCCAAGAGAGCTAATGCTCCCTAATGCACAAGACGAACAGAGATAATACCCCCGATTACAAACGCATCCCTCTCTAATCCAATCAACCGTCAGCGCACACACAAACACACACATACACGCGTCCCTCTTCGCTGTCCCTTATACCTGACTCAGAACAGAGAAGGACTGAGATAGAGGGACGTGGAGGAAAAGGAATGGAGAGGCATAGCAACAAGAACGAGGAAAAATGATTGACAGCTGGGATGAATAGTAGCATTCAAAATGAATTCGAAAGTGGGCAGATTTGATCATTATGACATCGTTATGAGCATTATGATGTCATTGTAGAATTATGAGGAAAAACAAAACAACCGCAGCGCTTCAACAACGGCTCAGTCAGGCCAAAAGCTTCCTTTCTTTCATTTCAGAACAACACCCCATTCATTTCTGCCACTTATCCCCGAAAACCCTCCACTCTCGATCCAATCAGCACAGAGATCAATGTGGCAGAGGGCACAGGGGTCAAAGGTAATGCCACTCGCTCTGAGGCATTCTGAGGTCAGATCTCAATGCCTCGTTTTATGCAATGGACAGGCCCACATGGAATCTGTATCCAGAGAAATCGCCACAGATAACTAATCAGAATTGGAACGCTCGCTATTCACAGAGTTCCCCTTGAGGGTTTGTTTATTAAATATTAGGGCTAATTTGATAATGCTTTCAGATGACAATAAGAACGTAGGTCTCTCTGCTCTGGTTATTCGCTGGAAATATTCACCTTCACTTATGTGATCAATGATGAAACTTATGATGTTTGGCATCGTGGATACATCAAATGCACCATATTTGAGTAAACACAATCTTTTAAAATTAGGAGACAGATAGGTACTTTTTTAAATGAATGCTTTTATTCAACAAGGGTGTAATGAATTCATAAAAAGTGACAGCAATGACCTTTATAATGTTACAAAAGATTAAATAAATGTTGGTCTTTCTATTAATCAAATAATCCTGGAAAAAATGTTAGTTTCCACCAAAATATTGATTGATCAAGACTGATCAATGATGTGTGGCACTGAAGAATAATGATGCTGAAAATTCAGCTTTGCCATCACAGGAGTAAATGACATTTTAAAACATGATTTTTTTATGTTCATATTTTGCAATATTCCTGTTTTTACTGTACTTCTGATGAAATAAATACAACCTTGCGGATCATAAGAGAATTCCATTAAAAACTTCTTTTTTTTTCATTTTACAAATTCAAACTTTTGAACAATTTATACAAATGTGAATAAACTTTGAATGCCGTGACAGAGGAATAACAAACTTAAAAAGGATAGTTCACCCAAAAATGACAGTTCTGTCATCATTTAGTCATTGTCATGAGTTTGTTTCTTCTGTTGAACACATACAAATAAGATATTTTGAAGAACCAATTTCTATGGAAGTCTTCTTTGGAAGCCAACGCTACCACCAAATTCACACAGGTTTGGAACAACATGAGGGTAAGTAAATGCCAAAATACTTTTTTTTGAGTGAACTCTCACTTTAATGAATACTTTTAAGGTATTTAATTTAGCTATTTTTAGAGCTAAACATCAACCAGTTAGCATGAACATTCTGCTAAAAAAAATTGTTTTGGCGTTCAACAAAGAAAACCCTTCAGGTTTAGAACAACATCTGAGTGAATAAACTGGAACATAATATTAATTTCCATTAGCATATTTACCCTGTTCAAATCCATTCTGCAATTTTCCTTCAAAAGCATCAAAGAAAGTTTTTTTTTAATTCACAGACTCTGCCTGGGCTTGTCTAATAAAACCCCACAGACTGAAAAGCCACCATGGTAGTTTGCTCTGGTTTTGATGCGTTTCTTTACAATCCGTTTTCTTGAGCACTTTGCCTATCCACTTACACCGTACGTAACCCTATATTTATCTTGGGGAATTTTTCAAATAATACAGCACTCCTGCAGAGCAGTGCAACGTGGGTATTTTCAGGAAACACTCGGCTGTAGAAAAGAATTCGATCTGGTTCAGCTTCAGCTTAAAGAAAAAAAACAACTTTCAATTATGACATTCACAAGATTGCACACCTGTCCTTGGAAAGAGCTGATGGAACATCTCTCTAGCGCTTTCTCTTTCCCCCTCACCATCTTTCTACCTTTGGTCTCTTTCACAAAAAGGTGATGGACTGCCCAGTGACATCTCTCCTTTTTTTCTATCTCTACTCTCTCTCTCTTGCGTGATGGAGTGTGGAAGAGTAGTATGATTTATCACCAGCTGAGGGCTGAGGATGGCGTCACTCTAAGAAGTGTGTGTATGTGTGTGTGCGTCACTCCGTCGGGTCCATCTGTACAGTGAGTTAGTATGGACAGTTTCTGTGAGTGTTTGTGCAGGTGCACGTGAGTAAAACCAGCCGCGCAAAACAGCTTATCATCAGAGAACAAATCTCAGATGGCGTAGTCCCTGCTGACTGAGGTTAAATCTATTTTACACCCCACACACATACGTGCAAATATTAGTCAGACTCACATATACTGCTAGTACGCCCATGTTCCATATATCAGAATTTTACACATACATTCGAACTAGCAACACATCCAAACCCACAAGACTCCCCCTCTTTGTTCGTTCACACACACACACACAAATGGCTGCGTTGGTGATTTGTAGCTCTTACAAGCACGTGCTGGCACATTGCCTCAGTGAAGTGTCACGCTATGGTGTCACATCCGCACTGATAATGGTGGGGTCAAAGGTGAACGAGAGGGTGTTGGGAGGTGGGGCGATCAGGCACTTTGGCAAATTGGCTAATGTCCCGAGGGAGAGAGGCGGGGCAGAGGGGGGTGACACAGAGACATGACATCATAGAATCCCCCTGAGAAGAAGGCGGGAGGGGAAGGTGAGGACAGAGACATGCCACCTGGAATGCCAACCGGAATGGTTAGTGCACCGTTTACTGTGCACTATATGCTACCCTAGTATTTTTGTGGTGCATGCAAAGGGAAGCATCACTATTGCACATATAGCCTTAGGGTTAAAAATCATAAGTTCAGTCACTTAGAAAAGTAATAGAGTGCAAAAGTGAGAGTCTACTTTTTCAGCAGCCTCATTTCCTGGAATTATTTTTTCCTCAGGGATTTAAAAAAGATTTTGTTTAAGAGTTATAAGCTGTGAACCAAACCAACCAGCTATGAGGTGAATCACATTACAAACTTTGATTTGAAGCATTAAGGCATTTGAAAATTGGACAAAAAGACAAAGGTACAAGATTGTGTCCCTGACAGATTTAATGAGGGAAAGATCCCATGAAGCATTCTGAGAGACAATAAAATCATTGACTTCCATAGTTGTCCATATTATGCAAGTCAATGTGGCCTAAAACCAATAGGTTAAAAAAAATTGATCAAACAACCTTCTTTTTGTCAGTCATACAGGTTTGGAACAACATGAGATGGAATAAATGGTCATATTTTTTTTTTTGGTGGACTACCACTTTAAATGTTTACAGCACAAATTATTGTTCAAATCAATTTCCATATAGAGTAAATAAATGGCATTTTTACTTCCATAATCCAACCGTTGAACTCTGTAAAACACCTCTGCTCAACAATTTTAGGTATCATTCATGTCTGTAGCACAAAGTGCAGTGTTACTGCCTGTGCAATAAAAGTAATAGTAATGTGTGCCTTAGTAAGTGCCACTAATGAAGATATCTTGCTTTAACTGTAGTTAACTCTGTTTGTGTGTGTAATTCTGGGGCTCAGGTGGGTTCTGCCCTAATGAGCCAATTGAGGCCATCATGATGCATGCCCTGATTTCAGCCAGGAATACCAACACAATTTGGCCCAGAGGACACATGAAGAACACACACACACACACACACACACACACACACACACACACACACACACACACACACACACACACAACACACACACACACACACACACACACTCTTCAGTGAGGTTTCTAACTTCAGCTAACACTAAAAGGGGTCGAGTTTATGAAAGCAAAGCCAGAAAATGTAGAGATAGAGAAAGAGAAAGGGGGGACAGATAAAAAGAGAAAGAGGTTGATGGAGTGGAGAGGGCCAGAGGCTGAGAGAGAAACTATCATCAGCCTGTACACCGTTTCAGCTTTCTGTGCTTAATGGACTCGGTGGGCAGAAAAGACAGCGGAGATGAACACAGAGAGAGAGAGAGAGAGAGACAGTTATTGAAAGTATGATGCATTAATGGCTCGTATTAATAACACAGCAGGACCATACAAAATCATTTCGGCTCATGTCTAACTAACCACTCTCTTTCCACAGTGACCAGGCGTTCCAGTTTTCTGGGGGCAATTCTGTCTAGTGTGTCTACAGCCTGAAACGTGAAATTATATGTAATGAGCCAGATATTGCATGTAAAATATTAGGCCTTTATCACCACAGCATACAAAGTGTAATTTCAATTTCAACTGTTCACACAATTATAGGTTAAAAACTCATTGAAATGAAGACAATTTAAAAAAAGAATATTCTGTGTCTTGTAAATAAAGTAGTTTACAATACTATGACAGAGTATGATTTACCATAATTACTCACAATTACCACAGTCAAAGTACACAAAACCAGAATTGTCCCCCTCCTAATTATTTAATTCATAGTTTATATTATTGGAAATGTAAATTGATCGCTGAACTAGAAATGACCCTGGTTTTCATTTCTGAAATCTAGTCACCTTAGTGAGTGAGTCCAATTCAATTGTATTGCTGCACTGAAAGGGGAAAATGGGTCAATATTCAACCGTAGTTTCATTAGCTACTGAAAACAGGTCTTGTGTTTACACCTCTGAGCTGTTGGTCTCTAACATCCCATTTCTTTATCGGTCACTCCTCTCTTTTAGTCTCAATATGACCCCCTCTCTCTCGCTAGAACAGCTGTTGTTGTGTAGCTGCTCCTCAAACCCCCTACGGGCAAGAGAAGTGAACGCAACGAACTCAACCCACACTACAGGACAGTGCGCCCCAGTCCGCTGTGCGGTCCCGTCTGACCGACACATCAGTGGGATTACAGCATATACATCAGTGTGGTTCTCCTCAACAAAACCCAGCCACTTATCCTCACACATTCACCTCACATTCTTCTTTCACCCCGGGCGTTTCTCAGCCCTTCGTTGAATAAGATGAGCCCAGCAATTAAATTCAACAGAGATATTGATTCAAGTGAATGGTGTTATAACCGTGGAGACGCCCGAGGACATCGTATTATGCCGATGCGTTCATTAATATTTGCTGTAGAACACAGAGCAGATTTTCTGCTGGAGTGCTCAGAAATTCAACATGGATCTGTTAGTCTGATACTGCTGATGAATAAACTTACAGCTCAGTAGCTCAAACTGTGAAAATGTAGCTATTCGGGGATTAAATTAATTAGTCATGATTCGGCCAGATCTGAATATCAGTATTGTTTTGGACAATTACTGTGTCTGATTGGCATATTTGGCAGGTGTCCTGAAACAGAGAACCTAGAAGGATATTATCCATGCTCAGGCTTTAAAAAATGCAACGCTCACGGCAATTTACAGTTTGGAAAAATGGTGTATAAATCATGTTAAAGAAATGGTTCACCCAAAAATGAAAATGAAAATTTGCGGAAAATTCACTCACCCTCAGGCCATCCAAGATGAGTTTGCTTCTTCATTGGAACAGAACTGGAGAAATGTAGCATTACATTACCACATATTTACAGTTAAATGGATCCTCTGCAGTGAATGGGTGCCGTCAGAATAAGCGGTTAAACAGCTGATTAAAAACAAAACAATTTACATGTAAGCCACATGACTCCAGTCCATCAATTAACATTGTGTGCAGCGAAAAGCTGCATGTTTATAAGAAACAAATCCATCATTAAGAAGATTTAACTTCAATTTGTAGCTTCCAACTAAAACATGAGTCCTCTATCCAAAACATTTCTTTCTCCGGAGAGAAATATGCACACATCAAGCACGGTTTCACTGTTTTATCAGCTGTTTGGACTTATTCTGACGGCACCCATTCACGGCAAAGGATCCACTGGTGAGCAAGTGATCTAATGCTAAATTTCTCAAAATCTGTTCCAATGAAGAAGCAAACTTATCTACATCTTGCATTGCCTGAGGGTGAGTGTGTTTTCAGCAAATTTTCATTTTTAGTTAAACAGTTCCTTTAAAGGATAGTTCACTTTCAAATTAAAATTTCCTGATAATTTACTCACCCACATGTCATCCAAGATGTTTATGTATTTCTTTCTTCAGTCGAAAACAAAGTAAGGTATTTGATGAAGGCATTGCAGGAATTTTCACCAGATACTGAACTTCAATGGACTCCAAACGGTTGAAGGTCTAAATGACAGTTTCAGCTTCAAAAGGCTATAAACGATACCAGACGACGAATAAAGGTCTTATCTTGCGACACGATCGGTCATTTAAAAAAAAAATTGTATATGCTTTATAAACACAAATGCTCGTCTTGCTCTGTTCTGTGATGCACGTCACATCAAGCTTGAGAGGTTTGTGTCACCGTAGCAGAGTCCTCCATCTGCCTAATTTCTTCCTCTTTTTCAACATATTACGTGAATTAACGACCGCGAATCACAGATCAGAGCAAGGCGAGCGTTTGTATTTATAAAAACATATATACCTTTTTTTTAAATGACCAATCGTGTCGCTAGATAAGACCCTTATTCATCGTCTGGTATAGTTTATAGGCTTTTGCAGCTGCACTGAAACTGTAATTTAGACCTTCAACCGTTTGGAGTCCATTGAAGTTCAGTATCTGGTGAAATTCCTGCAATGTTTTCATCAAAAAACTTATTTTCGTTTCGAATGAAGAAAGAAATACATAAACATCTTGGATGACATGGGGGTGAGTAATTATCAGGAAATTTTAATTTGAAAGTGAACTATCCTTTACTTTGTACAATGGGTTAACGTTAGTACTTTTTTGGTCGTATCTGCTTATGGTCCACTGACAGCTGGTTTGTGGTGGACCTTGTTTCTTCTAAAAAATCATCAATTCACAAAAAATGCTGTTGTTGCCACAAATATAGCTTATTGTCACTGCAGCTATTGCACTGCTTGCCAGTTTAGGCCTAGTGTTAGGGTTACATGTAATTTCTTCATGACAAAGGCACATTTACTACGGTACATTCTGTATATTCTGTATATTCAGAAGTATATTCTTCTGACAAAATGTTTGTATCGTCGTGTTAACGGTAACTCATCCTGGCAAATAAGCACTTTTACTCAGACAAGTATGCCTGCTTAAATTGCTGATAGATCCTGCGTGGCTTGATCATTTCAGAATTATTGCTGTTTTGATGTAAAGTTTGCTGTCAAGTCATGTTCTTATCATTTAAGAAGAGTAATAGCTCTGATGGCCACAACTTACTGCCAGTAATAATGATTATTTTGGGCTTCTAAATATACAATAGGTATCTAAACTAAGAGGTGGGAGGTGTGCTATATTTCAATAGGCATAACAACATTAGTGACTGTGAAAATCCTTATAATAATTTTCTACATTAATATAGCGCTTTTCTAGGCACTCAAAGCGCTTTACATAGTAAGGGGGGCATCTCATTCAATAAAACACATCTTAACCATAAAACGAGTATGAGTTTCTCATAAATGGGGATTTTGAGGCAGGCAACTTCAGGGTCCTCTTAAGTGTGAGTGATACATGCGTTCAAATTGTTCAAATACTTTTGCAGTGTTTTGTTGTCACCTGGTGGCTGCAAAGGAAACTACACGATTAATTTGAGCTGACATGAGTCGTATTTTATGGTGCTTGGCTCATTCCACCCACGTCAAATAAGTAAACACAAATCTTGATCTAATTGACAGTGACGTTGTGGAAATGTGGAAAAGCAGAGAAAGGCATTTATGCTGAAAATAAAGGCACTTAGCTGTTGAGGTTTCTTTACCTTTGGCCAATTTTGGCCCCGTGGTGTTTCCGAAAATACAGTTTTTTGTGGCATGAACATCTCAAATTATGCATTGTGTATGCATATTATATTTTAAACATTTGTGGAATAGAATGGCCACAAAAGTTTTGATTGTCTTACAAAGATTAATAGGTAGTGCTGTACATATCATAAATACGCACAAATAAATAAGTTCACGAGTTTTGCATAATTTGACAAAACTATAGCATGATTGTAAATTTGAGTTGAGTTTTTACCTTGTTGTTCATGGGTTTTCTTCCACCACGATGCCATGCATTAGGCTCTTTAATGTCTTGAAAGTTTTGTTTTGCATTTTTTAGTTGTTTTTTTTTCCTAGTCTAAAGGCAACAAAGGTAATTTTACATTTGCAATGCGTGAATACTATTCTTACTATTTCTGCCATAGAAAAGATACAGCAAAAAATATATATATATTTCATTAATAGAGCAAATATAAAATGTTTCATTGTTCAAATATCTATAAGGAACTATAAACTATGAAGGGATATAAATTACTTGGATATTTAGTGATCTCTCAGTAATCTTCAGTTGCTTCTGTGTGTTTTCTGTTGTACTTATTACAATGAAATGCATAAATGGAGGATGCGGGCATCGATCACGCTACCTCTCGCGCACAAAACGCGATTGGTCAAAAGTAAGCCACAGAGAGAAACGCGATTGGTCAAAAGTAAGCCACAGAGAGAAACGCGATTGGTCAAAAGTAAGCCACAGAGAGAAACGCGATTGGTCAAAAGTAAGCCACAGAGAGAAACGCGATTGGTCAAAAGTAAGCCACAGAGAGAAACGCGATTGGTCAAAAGTAAGCCACAGAGAGAAACGCGATTGGCTCATGTGGCCTTACTTTGGCTCAATCGGTGGGATGCAGTAGATAGATAGCTCCCGCACGCACGCGAAAAGGACGAAAAGGACGCAGGAAACGGGCGTACGCGGTAAATGTCCCCCGCAACAATGTTCGGGCTACATTCCTGTGCGTTACGGAGGAGTTTTAGTTACGTGTGAAACAAGTCACCCTCCGCGAGCTGGATTCGAACCCGTGGTCTGCGCGACAGAGTCGTTTTCGAAATCCGGTTCTGAATCAAACGATTCGCGATCCGATTCACGAGCGAATCAAACAAGTGAATCATCACGTTGACAGTTTCCGTCGTATTAAAAACATGCCTCACCCCCTTCCCATCCCCACCTGCTCCCCCCCCCCCACTAATGGACATGATATTGATTGATATTTATTATTTTGTGTGTGTGTATATATATTTATATATATATATTTATATATATATATATATATTCTTTTTTTTTTTTTTAAGTATATGACATGTTTATGTTTAGGGTTAAATAAATGAATACTTTGATTTTTTATTATATTGTGTATATTATATAAAAAAAGCTGTTATAATTAAATACAATTAATTTTATGGAAAATGATTTTTTTTAATATTGATTTTCTTCAAATATGTTTTTGTGTGTGTGTGTGTGTGGGGGGGGTTTGATTTGATTGATATGATTTATCTTTATTTCATCTGCAAAAGACAAAAGTTCAAATGTAAATATTTTATTAAAACAAAAACACGTAATATATACATCTATATATATATAAGAAATAATTTATTTATTGAGAGGTTTGGCCTTTATTTTGCCGCTGTTCTGAGTTGAGATTTTCCAGTTGAGGCACGTGAGCAAAACGTAGCATTACCGTATCGGCTATGGCCAAACTCTTTCGTTTTGGGCTGCCCACATTCGTTGCACATGTTAAACGTAACCCCTCGCACATACTTCCTCTTATGGACACCGCTTTCCGTCTCCAGAGCCCGCCGGCGCCTGTTCCTCTGGGTGTGACGGGACACAGGAGCATCAGATGGTAGAGCGCTCGCTTCGCAGGAGCAGGCGGAGCTGGGCCCGCACCGGATGTCGAAGCAGCAGAAGAGGGAATCACCATTGACACGGTCATGTCCGGGTTAAGGACTAGTGTGCCTAACAATGACCCAGGCGCTGAAATGGGCTGCACAACTCCTGGTGCTGTGGGGGCAGGTGCAATGGCGGCAGCAGCGGGCCGTCGACCCGGTCGCAGAATCGGAGCCTGTCCTTCTCGATTTGGCAGAAGGATAAATGGATGTTTTGGGCCTGATGTCGACGGTGCTTCATCCAATTTTTCTCTCGGTGGAGGAAGCTGCGTATCGGCACAGCAATTGGGTCGGGTGGAGCCAGTCCCTGAGCGAGGACACTCATTTCCTGATTCTTCTGCCGCCGCTGAAACCTGAAAATAAATGACCTGCATTATATATTTGTTTAGAAGTATTCAGTCGATTTGAAGCAAATAATGCGCTTTGCCTACCACTGAATGAGTGTCTTCTGGTTCAGCTCAAACAGCTGGATCATTGTTTCATCCATCAGCCTGCGACTGTTAAGCACCAGCTCTCGGATGTGGTGGTAATCCGAGAGGATTTTAGACCACCTGGGGGTGCAAACTCCAGCCTTCTTGGTCGGCGACTTGTGTAAAGCACAAAGCTTGATACAAACGGCCTCAACCAAGCGGCTGGTGCTGGGCCACTAAATATACAAGTGCCGGACCCCCAGGATGTCCAATCAGACACCGTTTCACATTTTATATTTGCTCTCCACACCCGGCGTGACTCCGGAAAAATATATTTTACTGCTTCGGTGCTTTAAAGCGTCCATGCGTGAGCTGAGGCTGATGTCGAGGCTGATAATTGACCCGCTGTTTGTCAGCATCAGGGAGAGATGTCCACAAAAAAAAATGCTGGATGGCCTCTGTCACCTGCAGGTCAGTGAGGTAAGTAGCCTCACGGAGACCCACCAGGTAACCGGCCAGATCCTGGACCTTGTCCCACCCAGCGACGCCATCGGGTCCAATGACTCCCTAGTAAATGCAGATCAATGTTAATATACGTGGAATAAAATAAGATTGGATTTAAACAAAGCCCTTAAAGTGTCTTACCCGAGCCTCGTCGGAGAGACTGCCTCCAGCGTCCACTGAAGGGGCAGGGGCAAGATGCTGTCCTTCTCCACCAGATGATGTGGACGGCTCTGGGGACTGAGGCAGAGGCAAAGACGAGGGGCGGTCTTCATCCTCGTTCAGCACTGGAACTGTGATGTCCTCCAGGATCTCTTCCTCAAACCCCTCATCTTGCAGGTCCTGGTCATCAACTTGCTCCACCAGCCTGTCTTCCTCCTCTGGGTTCTGAAGCACTGGAGTCAGTGTTTTACCAGTCTGGCTGTAAAGGTACTCCATTCCCAGCAATTCACCTACAAGAATAAAATGGGGGGGGGGGGAATATGTTCTTAATATTCTGTCTAGTAGACATTTAAACCCACCGGTCACAATCAGCGTAAAAACGGTTTTCGCTTATAAAGCTCTAAAAACCTTTCTGACTGATGTTTTAGTGCAATTCATGCAAATATAATACAAAAAATAAAGGGTCTCAATTAAATATGTGCAGTGTCACATGATTAGTGCAAATTGTCACATGACCAGAGCAGTGTACTTCCTGTTTTCACCTCCAGAAGATGATGACCGCATCAAAGCTCCAAAACAAAAGGCCAGTAAAGTGTGTTAGCATAAAGGCACGACAAAGATTTTTGGTACACGTGATCTTTAAGGTGTCTAGTATTAATGTATGAATTCACAATTAGTCCATTTTGTTGAGTGCGGTCATAGAGTGAGTAAGCATTCCGGTGGGATAACAGTGAATTTAAGTATAACTAACTTGTTAGTATATAACAAAAGAACAAATTAATGAATTTCTTGCCTGTATATGCTCCAGGAGGGCGGTAGCGCTCATCCCAGGCCTTCCCAAAGACTGCTCGGCTAAGCTGGTCCACAGCCTCTTTCATGGCACTGCCGTATGTCCGGATGGAGGGCGCGCCTTTTATGGCGTCTTCCATCCGGTCGTCATTCCAACGCATCAAGCCCTCAAGGAGATAGGCCTGAAAATGCGCATCACTGGCACTGGTTCCTAAAAGTTAAATAAACAAAAAAGGCTTTTATACGTCACATATATGTTCAAGACATGTACTGCACACGAGGTGCCTGTTACATGTAATAATGTAGTTACGTGAAAAACTATTCTCATTACAACCAGAGTTACTGGTTAACAAACAGTACATTTGAACTGCATTTATTAATGTGACAATTAGTAATCCGTATGTATGTAATACCTGGAATGAAACGGTTCAGGTGGAGGTGGAATGACTCCAAGGAGGTAGAGCCACGGGCACACCTGTAGCAGCACAGCTCCACGCCGCCTTTCTTCAGCGTCCCCGTCTTCATGTAGAGCGGAAAGTTCTCCGGGTCTTGGATACACTGAACGTGCTTCCGCTGTTCCTTCCATATCTGCTGGATCCGTTCGTGGTCCAGCAGAGGAACTCCCAGAGTGTCCTTTCCGTGCGCACTGTCAAACAGATCGATCAGTGATCCGATGGATCTGGTGGTCTCCTCCAGCCCCCTGGTCCTCCTCCGGCAGTGCAGCGCCAACTCCCTCCGGGCAATGCGAGCTCTGATCGCCTTTTCTGAGATGTGGCCAGTCTTCTTCGCCGCCAGCTCAGCCTCCTTTGCACAGCGAAGAGCAGCCACATCCTCTGGATCCCACAGAAAGATGCACGCGGACAGACGTGCCATGAAGATCCCGTACAGCGGATGAGCCTCTGTGTTGACACCTGCAGCAAATCGGCGCATGAAGTGCCAGATGTCGAGGCGCACTTCAAGCTCGTCCCACTCCGAAAACATGATCTTCACCCGAGACTGGCCGTGCTGCGTGCAACAATCTCTGTCCACGTACATCACTTTCGGGGCTGCCTCTCCTGCCTCCCGGTAGCGTTTCATCAGGCCGGCTGCCATGGGGTCCAGTCCATGTCCCTCGGCGGCTGTCAGCACGGAGACGAGGACTTGGCCGTGTTCGTTCCCCACATTTGTGCACCAGGCAGCTGTTCCTGCAGCAGCACCAGCAAGTTTCTTTGTGACCTATTGGGAAAAATAAAAGGGTATTCTTTATGTACGCACATATCCGTATCTGGCAAATTTCTGGATATAAACAGGGCTGAAAAAAAATACTTTTTTTGTGGAGTCCATCTTGAGAACACAGCCAAGGACAGATGTTATTTTGGCTTTCACCTCGTGCAGTCGCCCCAGAACATCCCTGGCGTACACGGCTAACAGCCACTTGGGTTTAGGCAGGGCAGGTAAAAGGGGAGGCCCAGCAAACACAGGAGGCCGCACAAGGGAGGACCTTGTGAATGGTTCGCAGGCAGTCAGGTACTGCAGGACACGCCGTGTCCATGCCTCACTGTGCTGTTCCATCAGCTTCTTGTAAAGCTGAGTCACACTGTTGCCCAGTGTCCTCTCCCTCATCATCCTCAGCACCCGGTTGTCACATGAGTATCTAAGGAAACAACAGTACAATCACGCAAATGCTTTTGATTGGTAAAAAAATAACGCAAAGTGCCTAATGATGAACGATCGCCATTATGAATTGCCTGTATGTCAGCAAAGCTGGAAACTGACTGCGGTGGCCCAAATCCAGCTGTCCTAAGATGTCCTCGGACCAGGCGGGATACTTCTTCTTGCAGAGTTTGCACTCCAGATACTCGGTGGCAAGGTCGTACCAGCCGTCGATGTCCAAGACCTTGCGCACGGTACTGTAAAGTCCTGCCGCAGTAAGTCTGTGCTTACCGCAGTCTGGGCGAACGCAGGCGAGAGGAAACAACCACATCTTCAGCGGCATCCATAAGAAAAGGGGCCGACAGAAGAAGAGGTCGGCTGAGGCGGGCGGCTGAGTGTGAATTAAAGCGGGCTGAGGAGGATACCACCAAAGCTTCAGCTGGGACACTAGTTCTGGCTTGCCGGTTCGCCGGTTGGCCTTAAATAATGTGTTCCGGATCCACTCATGCTGGAAAGGTGGAAGATGAGCGTTCCAGTGACTTGGAAGCTCAGCTGGCGGCTGATGATGTGGAGGATCTGGTGTTTTGGCCGATGGAGACGGACCGGCACAGGCCTCTGCGTGAACAGTAATAAAAACAATGTAAATCCGGACAGTTGAGTTCGATAGTAATATGCCATAAATGCAGCCCACAAATAGCACGCGAAGCAGTAATTTTGGACAAGTATTAATAATTAGTAAAGAAAATGGTACTAGTGTTAAGAAGCAAAGAACACAGTGTGCACTTTGTCGAGGATCAGAAGGAAAATGAGGTGTGATGAATTCAGTATAAAAGTAATGATGCCCACAGACATGAAGCATGCCCACAGATACAGTAATGACAAAGAACACAGACTCCCCACCGTCCTGTCTGCTGCTAAAGAGCGAGTGAGTAGAGCAAGCGGTGAGAAAACGTTATCCGTGATTGCTTAACAACGGGTAAGTTCGGAAACGCAAATAAATACACTAACACCTTTGGACATCTTTAAGGTTTTGAAGATGTTCACTCAAAGAATGCATCCCGCTTGAGGCTTGATGTGACATAATTCTGTGTCGTAGAACAAAAAAATATTTAAAAGTGTTGATTTTTATTTTCAAAAATAATGCTTCTCAAAAAAACATTATTTAAATATGTGCATTCGTGTCATATGCCACACCTGTGTTTATCTGTGCTTCACATTGTGATGCAGCAAATACCAGCTCCTCGTCATCATCATCTTCAGCAGTGGGAACGGACGTGCCTGGAGCACAAATGTTAACACTATTACTATGAACAATACACAGAGACAAATGGATATAAGATAGTGCTTACGTACCGGTAACGAAAAGCTGTCTTTGGGCCGGTGTGGAGCTTCGGGCTGGGAGTTCTGTTGCTGGAGGAGGTAAAGGTAATGGATCTGGAAACGGTAAGTGGACAAGTTTGCCATGCTGATCAAATAATACATGTAGAACTGCCATAGGGAACGTTCAGTACTCACAGGGTTTAACTGGTGACATGAGTTTCCTCGCCACCTGTGAAGGAGACAGATGTTTGCCACGTGCCAGCAGCGCTTTCACTGTGGCGGTCTGCTGTACACCAGCTCGGATGGCTGCAGGTGGAGGTGCAGGCTGACGTACACTGGTGCCCACAGCAGAAGCCCGTCTTTTCAGGACATAAGTCTTGAAAATGGCCATGTTGGTGTTGGGCCTGGCATCTGCCTTAACCAGGTACCTGATGAGGGCTTGAGCCTCCTTGCTCTGGTCCTCGTATACATCCTTCATGGACAGGCCCTGGAAGTCCCCAAACTCCACCATCAAGCAGCCCTGGTCTCCAGTAGCCCGGGCTTCCGCTTGCATTCTCTGCTTCCTCTCATACTTCTCCACTTCTTCTGCCATCTCTCTAATATGAGAAGTGTACTGTAGGAACAGGTGTTTATTTTCTGACAGGGGATTATTTTGCGCCGTCTCTTTGGAAACGCTGAGCACCAAATACACTGCGTACCCCAGAGAGTTTTCCAGGAGCCATCTAAATCTCTGGCCCTGGTACTTCCCAAACTGAAGTTTGCAGTGAGCCAGTACTAAAAACTGGTCACTGGGGTCTCCACCGTTTGTGCTGACAAAAGAACTGGCCTCTGCCAGCACCTCCTGGTTGTGTTTGGCCCTTCCAGACTCCACAGTTTCGAGGCGCTTTGCCTCCGCCGATGGCGCCATGAGGAGTCGGGTCGATGTTGCCGATTGGCGGGGAAAAACAGGGTATGCGTACATTTTCTGAAATTAAAATCAGAAACCGACTATTGCCTCTAGCAATCTGAAAGATACCTGTACATTAAGTGTGTGGCAAGAATTTAAACCATAATACTGTGGTAATAAACATGGCCTGACGATGAGTTTTCTACAGAGGACAGGAATCCCTGATATATCAAATATGAAGTCTGATTGATGAAAAATGTCCTTTTGTTTCCAATGCTGTCGTCTTAAACCATAACTGTGTCAAATTAAAATAAATAAATGTGGCAGCACAACTGTGTTAGTTTAGTATTTTTTATATGCTATTACAGTTTTTATTAATACTTAAAATTAGCTTTATATTTTCAGTCTTTATTTTTATTTTAGTTCAAGATTTATTCTTTTTGTCATTTTTTTTAAATCACTATTTAGGTTACAATTTTGTATCATTATTTATTTTCAGTTATACATTTTTAGTGCTTAATTTAATTTAGTTTAACTTTCTAATTTATTATTTATAGTTTATTTTATTTACTTTCAGCTTTCTTTCAATTAAGAAAAAAGTTTTTAATAGCTGTAGCTAATAATATGCTGCAAGATAATCACATAATATGATCTGTTTTTTGAAATGCAATGTGTGCTAAGTTTACTTTATTTACACATTTGTAAATACATTTGTAAACATTTACACAACTTGTACCGTAAATAACATTATTTTAATTATTTACTTATGATATAATGTATTATTTCATATTATCAAATATTCATATTTTATTTTACAGAACAATTATAATATAAAAGTAATATATTTGTCTTCATTTTTATAATTGAAGCAACAACAGATACAATAATAATAATTATTGTTGTTTTTCTTATTAATAATAATAACATTGATTAATAATAATAATATTATTAAATAATTATTAATAATGTCATGAGGTTCCACAATCACAAGTTTTAATGTAATTTGGGGTGCTGGTAACGATTCTAGGGGAGGAGGTCACTAGTATTATTACCAAATATAAGTCATTTTTGTTTAATCATTGTGTTCAAACATAGGACCCGGATCTCAAGCGTACGTAACGCTGACGTCATGACGCTGGTGTAGTATAAAGTAGTTATAAATCATGACTTTGCACACAATACACACATCATTGTTGACAGCAATGCAGCTTAATTAACGAAAGGCCGATGATTTGAACTGATCTGATCAGTGGCGACATGTTTTCTGTTTATCATGAGAAAAGTTACAGGTTCACTGGTACGGAAGAAAACGTGTGCTATACATTAGATAACTTAATTGGCACGTTTCATTTTCTAAAACATACGCACTGTGTATGAACAAATAATGAGTGATAATCAATAATGAACTAAGTAAACGATAGAGTAGACTTACCTTTTTCAAAGATGACAATAATAGCGGTCGGCGACGATTGGTCAAGAGTAAGCCACACGAGAGAGGAACGCGATTGGTCAAGAGTAAGCCACACGAGAGAGGAACGCGATTGGTCGAAAGTAAGCCCCAGAGAGGAATGCGATTGGTCAAAAGTAAGCCCCAGAGAGGAACGCGATTGGTCAAAAGTAAGCCCCAGAGAGGAACGCGATTGGTCAAAAGTAAGCCCAAGAGAGGAACGCGATTGGCTCATGTGGGCTTACATTGGGCTTACTTTGGCTCAATAGGTGGGATGCAGTAGCTAGATGCGAGAGGTAGCGTGATCGATGCCCGCATCCTCCATTTATGCATTTCATTGTAATAAGTACAACAGAAAACACACAGAAGCAACTGAAGATTACTGAGAGATCACTAAATATACAAGTAATTGCTATCCCCTCATAGTTTATAGTTCCTATAGATATTTTAACAATGAAAACATTTTATATTTGCTCTATAAATGAAATATGAATCGGAAAAAATATATTTTACTGTATCTTTTCTATGGCATGAAATAGTAAGAATAGTATTCAATGCATTGCAAATGTAAAATTACCTTTGTTGCCTTTAGACTAGGAAAAATAACTAAAAAAAATGCAAAACTCAACTCAAATTTACAATCATGCTGTAGTTTTGTCAAATTATGCAAAACTCGTGAAAGTATTTATTTGTGCGTATTTATGATATGTACAGCACTACATATTAGTCTTAGTAAGACAATCAAAACTTTTGTGGCCATTCTATTCCACAAATGTTTAAAATATAATATGCATACACAATGCATAATTTGAGATGTTCATGCCACAAAAAACGTATTTTCTGAAACACCACGGGGCCAAAATTGGCCAAAGGTAAAGAAACCTCAACAGCTAAGTGCCTTTATTTTCAGCATAAATGCCTTTCTCTGCTTTTCCACATTTCCACAACGTCACTGTCAATTAGATCAAGATTTGTGTTTACTTATTTGACGTGGGTGGAATGAGCCAAGCACCATAAAACACGACTCATGTCAGCTCAAATTAATCGTGTAGTTTCCTTTGCAGCCACCAGGTGACAACAGCACACTGCAATATAAAGTATTTGAACAATTTGAACGCATGTATCACTCACACTTAAGAGGACCCTGAAGTTGCCTGCCTCAAAATCCCCATTTATGAGAAACTCATACTCGTTTTATGGTTAAGATGTGTTTTATTGAATGAGATTCCCCCCTTACTATGTAAAGCGCTTTGAGTGCCTAGAAAAGCGCTATATTAATGTAGAAAATTATTATAAGGATTTTCACAGTCACTATTGTTGTTATGCCTATTGAAATATAGCACACCTCCCACCTCTTAGTTTAGATACCTATTGTATATTTAGAAGCCGAAAATAATCATTATTACTGGCAGTAAGTTGTGGCCATCAGAAATATTACTCTTCTTAAATGATAAGAACATGGCTTGACAGCAAACTCTACATCAACCATCAGCGATTATACTGAATTAACCAAATTAATTAAATATATTGAGTTTCTACAATATAAATCTATTTTAGAAACTTAATTTCCTGTGAAGTTGCTTTGCAACGATTGTATCGTATAATGCGCTATACAAATAATCTTGAATTTGGACTGGCGTGAGCCAATAGGACTTCAGGAAAGGTTGGAGGGAAGGATTTCCCATAACGGAGAATTTCTCAGTGATGTCTTGTGAAAGCTCCATAAGGGAACACCAAAAAGGGGCGGTACTACACAGAACTTGACTCGACGCTGATTGGACTATATTTCCAGAGGCAAAACAAACAGTAGAGAAGAGAGAAAGCAAGCGTAAAACTGATTGAATATGAAAGAAAAAATCCCTTCCTTTCGCGCTTTGGTGATGCGTCGCCCAATCGCCCAAATGGAGAAACAGCCCCTGACCGTGGAGACGCACAAGGACATCGTATTATGCCGATGCGTTCATTAATATTTTCTGTAGAACACAGAGCAGATTCTCTTGTGGAGTGCTCAGAAATTCAACATGGATCTGTTAGTCTGATACTGCTGATGAATAAACTTACAGCTCAGTAGCGCAAACTGTGAAAATGTAGCTATTCAGGGATTAAATTAATTAGTCATGATTCGGCCAGATCTGAATATCAGTATTGTTTTGGACAATTACTGTGTCTGATTGGCATATTTGGCAGGTGTCCTGTAACAGAGAACCTAGAAGGATATTATCCATGCTCAGGCTTTAAAAAATGCAACGCTCACGGCAATTTACAGTTTGGAAAAATGGTGTATAAATCATGTTAAAGAAATGGTTCACCCAAAAATGAAAATTTGCGGAAAAATTTACTCACCCTCAGGCCATCCAAGATAAGTTTGCTTCTTCATTGGAACAGAACTGGATAAATGTAACATTACATTACCATATATTTACAGTTATATGGATCCTCTGCAGTGAACTGGTGTATTAACATATTATGTGAATTCATGAACGCGCATCACAGAACAGAGCAAGGCGAGCATTTGTGTTTATAAAAGCATATACTTGACCGATCGTGTCGCTAGATAAGACCTTTATTCGTCGTCTGGTATCGTTTATAGCCTTTTGAAGCTGAAACTGTAATTTAGACCTTCAACCGTTTGGAGTCCATTGAAGTTCAGTATCTGGTGAAATTCCTGCAATGTTTTCATCAAAAAACTTATTTTCGTTTCGAATGAAGAAAGAAATACATAAACATCTTGGATGACATGGGGGTGAGTAATTATCAGGAAATTTTAATTTGAAAGTGAACTATCCTTTACTTTGTACAATGGGTTAACGTTAGTACTTTTTTGGTCGTATCTGCTTATGGTCCACTGACAGCTGGTTTGTGGTGGACCTTGTTTCTTCTAAAAAATCATCAATTCACAAAAAATGCTGTTGTTGCCACAAATATAGCTTATTGTCACTGCAGCTATTGCACTGCTTGCCAGTTTAGGCCTAGTGTTAGGGTTACATGTAATTTCTTCATGACAAAGGCACATTTACTACGGTACATCCTGATAAGTATATTCTGCTGACAAAATGTTTGTATCGTCGTGTTAACGGTAACTCATCCTGGCAAATAAGCACTTTTACTCAGACAAGTATGCCTGCTTAAATTGCTGATAGATCCTGCGTGGCTTGATCATTTCAGAATTATTGCTGTTTTGATGTAAAGTTTGCTGTCAAGTCATGTTCTTATCATTTAAGAAGAGTAATAGCTCTGATGGCCACAAACTTACTGCCAGTAATAATGATTATTTTGGGCTTCTAAATATACAATAGGTATCTAAACTAAGAGGTGGGAGGTGTGCTATATTTCAATAGGCATAACAACATTAGTGACTGTGAAAATCCTTATAATAATTTTCTACATTAATATAGCGCTTTTCTAGGCACTCAAAGCGCTTTACATAGTAAGGGGGGCATCACATTCAATAAAACACATCTTAACCATAAAATGAGTATGAGTTTCTCATAAATTTTAAGGCAGGCAACTTCAGGGTCCTCTTAAGTGTGAGTGATACATGCGTTCAAATTGTTCAAATACTTTTGCAGTGTGCTGTTGTCACCTGGTGGCTGCAAAGGAAACTACACGATTAATTTGAGCTGACATGAGTCGTATTTTATGGTGCTTGGCTCATTCCACCCACGTCAAATAAGTAAACACAAATCTTGATCTAATTGACAGTGACGTTGTGGAAATGTGGAAAAGCAGAGAAAGGCATTTATGCTGAAAATAAAGGCACTTAGCTGTTGAGGTTTCTTTACCTTTGGCCAATTTTGGCCCCGTGGTGTTTCAGAAAATTTTTTTTTTTGTGGCATGAACATCTCAAATTATGCATTGTGTATGCATATTATATTTTAAACATTTGTGGAATAGAATGGCCACAAAAGTTTTGATTGTCTTACAAAGATTAATAGGTAGTGCTGTACATATCATAAATACGCACAAATAAATAAGTTCACGAGTTTTGCATAATTTGACAAAACTATAGCATGATTGTAAATTTGAGTTGAGATTTTACCTTGTTGTTCCTGGGTTTTCTTCCACCACGATGCCATGCATTAGGCTCTTTAATGTCTTGAAAGATTTGTTTTGCATTTTTTTAGTTGTTATTTTTCCTAGTCTAAAGGCAACAAAGGTAATTTTACATTTGCAATGCGTGAATACTATTCTTACTATTTCTGCCATAGAAAAGATACAGCAAAAGTTTTTTTCAGATTGAAATAAGTTATTAAAATTAGATGCATAAATGGAGGATGCAGGCATCGATCCCCCTACCTCTCGCGCACAAAACGCGATTGATCAAAAGTAAGCCACAGAGAGAAACGCGATTGATCAAAAGTAAGCCACAGAGAGAAACGCGATTGGTCAAAAGTAAGCCACAGAGAGAAACGCGATTGGTCAAAAGTAAGCCACAGAGAGAAACGCGATTGGTCAAAAGTAAGCCACAGAGAGAAACGCGATTGGCTCATGTGGGCTTACTTTGGCTCAATCGGTGGGATACAGTAGGCGCAGGGGTAGCAGTTACTTGGATATTTAGTGATCTCTCAGTTGCTTCTGTGTTGTACTTAAGTGAAGTTAATACAATTAAAAGCATAAATGGAGGATGCGGGCATCGATCCCGCTACCTCTCGCATGCTAAGCGAGCGCTCTGAGCTAATCCCCCTCTGCTAGCCTACTCTGTCGGAAACATATTTATGCAACACCTGATAGGGTGTTACACTAAAATAGTTCCGGCGGAAGTGAGAGCGTTCCGCACGGCCTGCAGACGAAAATGTCGACCGGGATGGGAAGTAAGTGTTATTTTATTTCCTAAACATATTCACAATACAGTCTAAATCAAATCACTTATTAAATTGGATTCTGAAGTATTTTATCCTGTTTAAATAGAGTAGCCAATGCTCTTAGAAACGCTGGGGCGAGCAATTTAGTTGCCGCGCTAGCTGGCTTCATGATAACAAAGACGATCGATGTTTAACGTTACATTGTAAACACACATTTATCTCTGTTCTTGAACAAAAGTGTATATTTTGCGTTGTGTATGTAATATAAAATAATTTTGTTTAACAAATGGTTGTGTGTTAAATGTTCTTTTAAATAAGCACCTAACGTTATAACTGTTAACGTTACTACATTATGATCAGCCTTTTTTATGTTTTGTGTAACGAATTGCATTTAAATACAGCTTCAAATAAAACTCATGTTTTGAACACCTAACTAGAACACAAGAGGCTGTCTCTGGGTCCGACTGAACCCTGGTCGATTCGGGAGAAGCTCTGTCTCGCCTCCTCGGTGATGAGAAGCGGAGATCAGAACTGGTAAGAATCATCAATAATTAACGCTCGCGATCATAGAACTGTAACGTTATTAAGATTGTTAAATAACGCAGAGCTTTACCCCGTAGCAGTGTCTGTATTGTAGCTTTTATTAATGTATGAGGACATTGTTAACCCTCAGGTTGTATTCAAATCCCTTTAAAACTTGTGGTGTTCCCGCTTCATTTTGACAGGGACACAAAAATCTGCTTATAAATCTCTTGTTATGCAATACTATAACCTAATGTTGGTATCAATCTTTTTGTCAGCTTGTTTTCTTTCAATTAGGACTGGTTTTGTTTATTTTTGGACCTGATTAATCGTAGGCCTCATTAATCTGTACCTCGGTTTTTGAGCGAAAAAGCATTATTTGTGGATAATTTAGTCAATATTGAATACAATATGAAAATATTACATTAGCATGGTCTAATGCAGTGATTCCCAACCCTGTTCCTGGAGGCACACAAACAGTGCACATTTTGGATGTCTCCCTTATCTGACCAATATGTTTCTGGTCCTGGAGTCTCTGCTAATGAGCTGATGAGTTGATTCGGGTGTGTTTGATTAGGAAAAGTTGTAAAATGTGTAGTGTTGGTGTGCCTCCAGGAACAGGGTTTAAACACTGCTTTAATGTTTAACCAAGAAATTTGTTTTGAAGACTGATTATCGTAGGCCTCATTGATCTGAACCTAGGATTAGGGTTCTTCTCACTGTAGCATTTGGCAGTGCCTGTAAACCAGTCAGTTTGCACAGGTAGTGCAGCTCCTTCAGGATGGCACATCCATACGTGCCATCACAAGGATGTTTGCTGTGTCTCCCAGCACTGTTTCTAAGAGCATGCAGGAGATTCCAGGAGACCGGCAGTTACATGAGGAGAGCTGGTTCGTACGGTGGCAGAGAAGTGCAAAACATCACAATTCTGAAAACAAATTACAAATGCTAATCTAAAAAACAAAATAACAATTCAGAAAACATTATAACAAGTCAGAAAACAAAACGATAAATCAGGCGAACCGGAAGAGGTAGTTATAGTTTGAGACAGCGCCATTGGTTTGGGAATAGATTACTCACTTCTGACTGGATGGGACATCTGTCAATCAAGGTGTACTGGAAGAACCAGAAGAAGAATATATTAATGTATGTATTAATATACACACATACAGTATATTTTTTGAAAATATTTATAATATACATTATATTAATATAAATACATTTAATATATTGACATACATTTTTATAATAAATATACACCGTACACACACATTTATTATGTAAACTAAAACTTTTATTTTGTATGCGATTAATCGTTTGACAGCACTAATTTAATTAAATGTGTAACTTGTTTCTTTGTAATTGTTTGTGAAGTTTATTAGCAATTTCTGAGTGAAAATTGTTTCTACACCAAACTTTCTTAAGTGTATGTCATTATTTTTAAATATTTACTGTAAAATATGTATGATACACTGTTATATTTTTTGTCAGGGTGTCTGTAAGCAGAGCCATCAAGCCCTTCTCAGAGCCTGGACGACCCCCGGACTGGTTCTCCCAGAAAGTAATTTAAATGAGTGACTGAGAGGGATTTTATTAGTATTAGTGATTTGCTTAGGGATTCATGTTTTAACATATCAATATGATCTCTGCAGCATTGTGCCTCCCAATATTCTGAGCTGCTGGAAACCACAGAGGCCCCAAAGTAAGTAAATCCCTCTCTCATTCTCAAAACATTTGTGCTGAGCGTCTTTATTAAATATGGCCATTGTTCTCGCAAAACCCAAAGGAGTTGTGTGTATACAATGAAAACTAATAATCAGCATAGAAGTTATACTTTATATTTGTGCATGGAAAGCAGTAATTATGTGAAAAAGCATTTTATGATTTTTGCACAGACTTTGTGTAATTAGACTTCTGGCTAGTGTCTTAGTCCAGTTAGCATGTTGTAGTAGTTTTTTTGTATAGTATGGAAACCTAAACCATCTCAGTGCATATTCACAAGTTCATTGGTAAGTTTGACATGTTCACTCCCTGCAGACGTAAACGGGGTGAGAAAGGGGAGGTGGTCGAGACCATTGAGGATGTGATCGTGCGTAGATTGACAACAGAGAGGATCGAGGAGCTCAAGAGGCTGATCAAAGACACACAGGAGAAATACAAGTACATCTCTATCTACTTCTCCCTCTCACTGTCTGTGCCTTTCCCACATATGTGATAAATGTGTTCTGTACCTTCAGGAAACTGAAAAAAGAGGTGGATTTGATCCAGGCGGGCCATCTGGACCCTAAACTGGAGGAGCTGTGGGTAGATTTAGAGCTGTAAGACAATTTCGTACCGGTTTTGCATTTGTCTGTCATTTCTGTCATTTATGTTATTGGCCTTTCATTTAATTTTTCCTATATGATCAAGTTTCAAGCACCCTTGTATGGATTTCACTTAACAACAATTATTTCACATTTAAATCCTTTGAGAAATGGCTGGAGCCCATTATAGTATAAAACATATTTTTATGAAATGAATGCACTCTATTTCATTACAAAAAAGGATGTTTTTTTATATATTGTGTATTTTGAGAGGATTACATGGTATTACACCCTATTCATCAACAATATTCATTTGATATTCATCAAATTATGCATCATTTGTATATATTAATTAATACAAATATTATAAAAAATATATTTTATTCAATTTATGTGTATAAATATATATATACACATACACAATATACTGTATTAGGGATGTAACGATCACTGGCTTGAAATCATGATAAAATTCCCCACAGGTCACTCTGTCATATTTTTATTATCATTACAACCGTATTTGATTACTGTGACATTTCATAAATTTGTCTAGGGCTGGGCGATATGGCCCATTATCATTAAAGTCGATATCGATAATTATCGATAAATGTCAAATATTTCTTTCAAGTTTAAAGCCAGATTTTACAAGTGAAAGTTGTAGCATTAATTTTCCTTAAATATCTAAATAGGTTTCTGCATGTTCTAATGACAAATCAAGAAACAGGTAATAATACTTTTATTTTTTAGGTCTCTTAGAAATGCACGTTTGATGGTAGCTTGAGTTAGGATGCAGAGGTAAATTTTAGTTCGACAAATTGTAGTAACCTTTATTCAGATCAAGCTTTTTTTTTTTAAATATGTATATTAAGGATTGGTCTCCCATAATATCATACATTTAAATCATGATAAACAGTTAAATCCATCCACACATATAGCACCCCAATACCATGGTAAAAATATAACTATATGGTTTTTAGGTAGCCTATTTGTATGAAAAACAGTATAAATGTACTGTTATAGCTGCCTTAACCACACATACATACTATAGTTATATACCTTTACTCCTGTAATAAAATTCAGTGTGAATATCCCACATTTCTGCCACAATAGCATAGTGCAGTGAGTGTTACTACAGTAAATCCATGGTAAATAATGGAGATGTGTAGATTAAAAAGCCTTCTGACTGTCTGGTTGCACACAGTGTTTCAAACTGGTTTTTTGAAACAGTGAACAAATGAACACAGTCATTTGTGTTCTTCGTTGAATTCAAGTGCTTCTCGCTGGATCTCGCAGCTCTGCTTAATGTTCACGTGACCGAGTAAACGCATCTGCTCTAATGAGCTCGTGCCACGCGGCAGTTTGAACTGTGATCCGAGTGGATAAACGGTCCGTGTGATGCGATTCAAATGAGTCGCTTGGTTTCATTCCGCTTTTGGCTCATAAACATTATATCGAACATTTATCGAACTCTCTGTATAAATATGAAATAGTGACTGAAACACGGCACCTATAAGAATACATAGCCAGCTCTCCCTTTCAAGAAGTTAGTCTGCACAAAAATCCTAATTTATAATTGAGCCATCGTCTGATGAAATCAAATAATACACACAAGACCAAGACAATTCCTGTACTGTGACTTCGACTATATTTGCATGTAAAATTAGAGAAGCAACATAATATCTGTTTTAACTGAACAGATGCTCACTGAACAGAGCAGATGCAGAGAAAGGGGTGCATGCACGCTGATCTCGCACTGTTGCGGCAGTACCAGCGATCACAGAGACTTGCTAAAGTTTGTCCAAGAGGTCGCTAGATTTGTCGCTAGTCGCTTTTTGAGAAAAAAAGTCGCTAGGGGGGTCTGAAAAGTCACTAAATTTAGCGACAAGGTCGCTAAGTTGGCAACACTGCCACAGAGTTTACGGGAAACAGCTGTAATTCAGCGTTTCCATATAAAGCGCCACCTGCTGTCAGAGAGTGGATTTACAGAGACTTCTATTTACATTCAGCAGTTTCTGTCTGGCCAAAAACAGACTAAGGTTGCATGCCCTGTTGTAAATTTTGACCGGTTGATGAAAAACAAGCTTATGTGGATTCTACACATTTAAACAATTCAGATAAGTTATCTAGAATTATTTATGGAGCAGATAAAATACATTTAATCAATTATCATTGTAGGGTGGTTGTGTTCACACACTGCCAACACGCATGTATGTTTAAACACCATGTAAAAGTGGATTTTGCATAATAGGTGCCCTTTAAAGGCTGCCTTTATATTACCACATCACACCTCTGTTCATCAATTTGCACTGGCTACCAATAGCTGCTAGCATAAAATTCAAGGCATTAATGCTTGCCTACAGAACCACCTCTGGCTCTGCACCCCTTTACCTAAATTCAGTATTTCAGACCTATATGCTCTCTAGAAGCTTGCGTTCTGCAAGTGAACTTACTGTACCATCCCAAAGAGGCACAAAATCACTTTGACTGACTTTTTCATTAACTGTTCCCATCTGGTGGAATGACCTGCCTAACTCAATCCGAGCAGCTGAATCCTTACCCATCTTCAAGAAACGGCTAAAAACACATCTCTTCCATCTTTATTTGACCCTCTAACTCTAGCACTCTCTATTCTAATTCTATGTAATCTATCTATGTCTTCTTTTTCTTTCTTTTTTTAAACACTCACACACACTTTTCTATTCTATCTATTTTTCTTGTTTCTTTTTAAAAAAACTTGCTACGTGTACTTTTTTCTACTTTTTCTAAAAAATGTTCATACCGTTACATCTCTATGTGTTTTCGTGTATTTTTTGTTCATTTTTGTGTGTTTTCAATACTTTTATTAATTGTGTTTTCATTTGGATATATATTTAGTATCAATGCATTTGGATATATATTTAGATATCAATGATTACTTTGTCAAAGGTTTAGATTTCTTTGTTAATTTGAAGTGTCCGTTTTCGCATCATGATTATTCAAATCTGAACACAGACAAAACATTTTGTGATTCATAATCTTCAAACATAATTCAAACTTAAAAATTCAATAAAACCTGCGTATGTTGTGTATGTTTCATCATGAGATTGTGTGTTCTCATGCTTGTCAGAAAGAGGAAGCAGGAAGAAGAGGAGGCGGAGCAGAAGAAGAGGGCGACCGAGGCAGCATATCAGGGTGAGATTTACATTCACTCAGCAGCACTTTCAAAAGTAACTGCCTCCACAAAAGATAAAATGTTTTCAATTATATTAATTTAGCAGTGTAACATATTGCTGTTGTACTTGCAAATATTATTAGCTTACCATGCATCTTATTGAAAATATATTACATTTTTAATACTTGGAAATTCCTGTTATATCCTGTGTCTGGCAGTTAAATTTATTTTTTTTTTTTTGCATAAATGCATGAAATACATTTATTTGACAACTTTTTTTTTGTCTCTTTCTTTCCAGTTCGTCAGGCAGCTAAAAACACACCAAAGAGAGTTCCCAGCGTGACAGTACGTTCTCCACCCAGTGCTAGTTCTTCCAGCATGGAGGTCTCGCAGCCAAACACACTGCAGCCAATGACGAATGAATCCTGTGGCAGTTCCATGGTGAATAACTGCCTCTTTTTTTTAATTAACATTTAAACTTAAAGTGGACTCTAAGAGCTTATACTCATGATTTCTCCATCTAGGCTCAAGGACTGACCGTCTTCATGCCTATGTCAGAGGTCACGGGTCCAGGGCCTAAAGAGTCAGGTCTGGCCCCTATGGTAGATGACTCCCCGCAGAAGAAGCACCTTGCCCCAAAAGCCACACCACCTCCCTCCCCGCTGCTGTCTGAACTGCTGAAGAAGGGCAGTCTCATCGCTGCCAGCTCTAGACTGGTGAGTGTGGGATACTGTGAAGCACTTATTTTCTATTTCTCAACCCTACATTCATGTCTACGTTATATTGTCCTATAAAGTAAAGTCATAAGTAGTCAATATACTCTTAACATTCACAGTGTAAAGCTCCCTCTTCAGGCCAGCCCATTTATACTAACTAAACTGCAAATATTTACAATCAGAAATTCAGATATTTACATCACCAAGATTAGCACATTAACATTTAACAACAAAGGTTTATGTTCTAAATGTTAGGGGCTGTTTACACCAAACACTTTTTTAGATTGTGCTTTGCTGCTTTTCGGTTGTTTGTAAATGTCCACTGGACAGCATTATTTGCAATTCCTTTGCCCTGCATTTTTAGAAGTGCTGTGACAAAAATGCATGTTTACTAATATGAGTCAGAAAGCAGGGGCCTGTACCATGAAGCCGGTTTAGCTGGGTAGCCAGGTAAGTTTCAGTTTAGTTTGTGCCAACTCTGGGTTTTAGGTACCATGAAAGTGGTTTGGCTTTTAGCTGTGCTCATCACCATTGTAACTTTTGCAGCTCTGCTTTCAATAGCTGACTGAGCTTAGAGTACAACTTTTACTTGCACTGTCTGATATGGCAAGATGTTCTCTTTAAGTTTTCCTCTTTCATTGATATATAGTTTCATCTCGCTGTGTAAATGTGTTTAAATTCTTCATTCTTCAATCAAATTCTTCAAACTTTTAATCTTTGGTAGTGAATCACACTGACACTCTCGCGAGAAGTGAATCACAGTTTCAAGGCATGTGATTGGCTGTTCATTACTGATGTCACACTTTCATTTGCATGTGCTCCATTAATTTAGGATTAAGCCTGAGTTGACAAAGTTGATGATCAACAAAGCTGGATTGGACTGGTTTTGTTTTGTCAACTCAAAACTAATCCTGTAACCCTGAGTTTGTTCAGCCACCATCATGGTACAGGCCCCAGGTCATATATCTAGTGTTGTTTTAGTATTATGTACTGTTATAGTTTTTATTAATATTTTTGTTATATATATATTGTTTTATTAGTAGTTTTCTCATATTAATTAGACACTATTTTGAGTTTTCGTGCAGATTTTTCATCCAACATTTAGGTTTTTATTTTATTCCACCTAATTTAAATTAACAAAAATGTTTCATAAATAGTGTTCGTTTTCATTAACGATAAGTGTAGAAACTAAACTATGATTGTGCAAACAAAGGTTTTGGTGCAGAAACCTTGACTAACATTAAAAGTGGAGAATGTGTTTGTAGATTTTGCCAATGGTTTCTCATATTGTTCTGTGCGTGTGTCTGTTGAGCAGGTGGTTGAAGGTGACGTGGCCACCGGTTTGAGTAATGGATCTCATGGAGTTGAGCTTCACACTGTTGTAACCGCTCTGCCTGCTAATCAAGACATTACAGCTGGTAAACAAAGACACACTTTTCTTTCTGTATGTTTTAAATGTCTCTATTCAACATTAAACATGTCTTGTGTCATTGAACAAACAGAATTTTTAGTTATGCTGTTTGTTTTGGTTTAATTTTCTTTAACACAATTCTTTAGCATTTTTACCATGCGTCCTGCATGCAAGTTTTAGATTTCATGCTCTCTGGAGTACATTATTACTGTGTAGTTTGATTATTGTGAGAGTAGCTGTGTGCTTTAGTGTGTGTGTGTGTTTGTAGCGCTATATGTGTGTGTCTCTGTGTCAGATGCTCCTACGTTATCTCGTCTGTTGGAGAGGGCCACCGCAGCGCAGCAACCTGTCTGTGCTGATCCCCCTAAGCCCCCCACAGTGGTCCCCCCAGCCCCGGACCAACTCTCTGTGCCCAAAACAGGTCTCTGATCTCTCTGATTTCCTCTCTTCAGCACTCTCTCTGTAGAACGGCCAGTCTGTTTTTGCTCAGGCAGTCTGTTTCCTGTTTGTCATGTGATGTGTAGTTCGTTTTCATCCTATCACAAATGACTCAGACTGCACTGACCGTGCTAGAGTTTTGGATTATATTCTAGAATAACAGTTAATACAAACAAAGTTTGTGGTTGTCAAGATTTTTTTTAAATGTTCTTGAAGTCTTTTATGCTTATCAAGGCTAGGGCTGGGTATCGAGTTTGATACTTTTTAGGCACCGACCGAATTGCCTCGATACCATCGAGTATCGAAAAACGTCTTGTCGTTCGGTACCAAATTTCGATACCTAACTAAGGGGTTAATCTCATCAACATCAGTGAGGCAATACACCTGCAGCACTGGGTGTGTTTGACTAGAATCGACACGGCGGTGCAGATTGATCAGTGTTTGACATCCGCTAAAGCGTACGGAGCAGTCTGCTCTCTATATTGTGCGCTTTTGTTTACTACACAGACTGAAGCACGTGATGCTCGCGGTGATTTCAGCATCTGCCGTCTCATTAAATGAGGACATAAATACATGAACAACATCTCCAGAACTGCTCTGAGAGTCACTTCATGAGCATTTTGCCATTTGATTTGAGTAAAACTAGCGTCATATCATATACACACAGAACTGTAAAGGTACTCACGGCAACCTGTCAAAATAAAAGTTTGGTTAAACTTGGAAGACACTGCAGCAGAAATATATCACTATTGTTCAGCAGACTGTACATACTGCTATATTAGGCTACTATTAAAATTATTAAAACTTAATTTTTTTAAAGTAATGATCACACAACATTTATTACATGTTTTAATTTTAATAGTAAACCCATTTGTTTGCCAAAATAAACAAATAAAGTTTGATTTTCAATAATTTAAAGATAAATTAAAATGATTAATCTTCATTTGAAAACCAGATACAGAACACAGAATTTCTGAGGAAAAAGAAAACATTTCATAAGCCTATTTTAAGAATACATTTTAATAAACTAAGCTGATTTTATGCTTTCAAATAATTAGACATACTACAACACAGAATTTAATAATAAACATATGGTGAAAGAAAATAAAACACCCACATTTGAAAGTGGATAAAGATTAATTTCCTGAAGTCTTTAACAACCTAGAATAAATGAATAGAAATGATGATTCTGAGCTATGCGTTTTAAAACGAACACGCACTAGTGTAAAGGTAGGCTAACAGATGTGTAAACTGAAAACTATTTGAATTTTATAAAAAAATATTTGTACTGATTTATTTATTGTTTGTGTTATTTCATAAATGAAAAAAAAAAATCTTTTGAAACATTATAAATGTATTTGTCACTTTTGATCAATATAATGTATCCTTGCTGAATAAAAGTATTAATTTCTTTCAAAGTAATGGCACTGACCGCAAAGGCCAAATTCAGCCTTTAAAGGGTTTAGCCAAAAATTCAGTTTTTTCCAATACTGCATGAGTTTTTTTTTTTTCTATTAAACTCAAAAGAAAATATTTTGAAGAATGTTGGTAACCAAAAGGTAGCCATGGACTAGCCATAGTATTTAATTGTTCCCCATGCTATGCAAATCAATGGCTACAGTCAAACAGTTTATGGTAGCTATTCATCTCCATAGTATTTTTTAAGTCAATGACTTAAACAGTGATGAGGGTGAGTAAATGATGACAGAATCTTCATTTTTGGGTAACCTACCCCTTTAAAAACGTTGTGGTTTTTCCTCTTAAAAAGAATCATTACTTCCTCTTCAAAGCACTCATGAAAGAAATAAACCATAGTAAGAGTACTCCAAGCAATGTGTTTCCTGTTGTGTTTAGGAGCTGTAGCCGTTGCTGAAGGTTCTGGAGCAGAAGCGGTAATGGCAGGGTCGTCCACACCAGCGGAGGTGGAGGGGAAGGAGGCAGAGCTGGTGGAGGAGGACACAGTGGTGTCAGTGTCATACATTGATCAGGAACTGGACCTGGAGACAGTGGGAGACATAATTGCAATTATAGAAGAGAAGGTATATGCACACAGACACGTGTATGGTTGTGATGGTGCGATTAGTTGCTACTTGTAGTGTCAAAGGGATAGTTTATCCAAAAATTAAAGTTCTGTCATTTACTTACCCTCAAGTTGTTCCAAACCCGTACAAGATTCTTTCTTCTCTTGAGCACAAAAAAAAAGATATTCTGAAGAATGTTGCTAACAACCGGTTGACGGTAGCCGTTGACTTCCGTAGTATGAACAAAAAAAATACCATGGATGTCCGTTGGTATCATTTGAATCTCTGACCCACCTTTCACAGTTCCCTCCATTTTTGAATAGACTCTTAAAACAGAAAATAGTTCAAAAGCTTTTCTTTCTGTTGCCAAATCTGAAATGATGTAAACTAGTATATCTGTCTCAGGTGGAGGATCCTGTGGAGGCTTTGGACGCAGCCGCAGTGGAGGCGGCTCTCTCTCTCTGTGAGGACCCAGCGGTTGGTGGCCACCCCCTCACCAACCCTTGGGAGTCACAGACCTTTAAGGCAGCCGAACCAGAGCCCATCGTCCAGCAGAGTCCTGCCCCAGCTGTCACACAGAGCTGCCCTGACCTTGCGGGTGTGCAGGGAGAAATGGAGGTTCTGGTAGAGGAGGCTACAGAAACCGAAGCAGTTGACGAAGTGACAGGGGACACTGCGGCGCCTGCCGCCCATGACACAGAGCAGAACCTGGACTCTGAGGTTAAGACTGAGGATGAGAGGGAGGGAGAAGGAGGGATGGAGAAAACACTGCAGGAGAACAGAACCCTGAGTCCAGCTGTGAAGTGTGAGAGGGAGGACTGGGTTCAGCCAGAGACTGCGATGCCCTGTCTGGACTCAGAAGATAGCTCAGCCTCGGCAAAAGACACCAAGGTATCAGCAAACAGTAGCAAAATGAAACCGGTCTTCATATTCATGTTGTTCTTTTGAACTTTCTATTCATCTAAGAGTCCTGATCAAAGTTTATCATGTTTTCCACAAAAATATGAAGCAGCACAACTGTTTTCAACATTGATAATAATAATAAGAAATGTTACTCCGCATATTAGATCAGCATATTATAATTAATTTCTCAGGCACGTGCAGAAGGGGGGGCTTTGGGGGCTCAAGCCCCTGCCCCTTTTCAAAATTATTAAAAAGTGCCCCTCTCAGAAAAATAGAAAAGATATTGTGGTCAAAAAAACAAAATGCATTTGAATTATAATTAATTCAAAATAGTAACTAATTGCTCAAAAGTCGGACAATTCCTGTTTATTTTATCTGGCAATCTGAGGCGTTGCTGTGTTGCATGCATTTTGCTCGACTGACTGATATTCCAGTCAGTTCGGAAACCGAGGCTCTCGAGCCATATATGGGGTGCTTCTCTAATATCCCTCCTCGCATCCTCTCCTCTGTCCTCCATCCTATGACCCGGAAACCGATCGAGCTCAGCCATCTTGAAGGACATCTCAATTCTCTTACTGCACGGCGAGGAACGAGGAGTGAGGAGCCTTCCAGAGGAGCTATGAGCGAGGATACACAGGTGTATCCTATGCGGAAGTGTTTTTCATCGAAAAACCTGACGCACGTGTAAATTCTCCTGCCCCTTCTCATCTGTTGTAATAATTTAAATTTATATTTTACCTTTGCAATTTAAATAAACCATACATGTCATATATTTCAACAGGGCATCTTGCTTTATTAATATTTATTTTGAATGTCTTAAACTTTAACAACATAAGCGCAGATCCATTTTGCGCAGCTGATGACGCTCTGAAGTGATGCTAAAGGGAGCGAGGATATGATGGCCGTTTCTCAATCGGAAGGCTGCATACTCCAGATGTCGCATTTGTAGGCTGCATACGTCATAAAGAAGATCTTATTTTAGAATATTAACAGTTATAAATTTGACCATTATTCTTAGTTAAGTGTAAATTGTTGTAATATGCTTTTGATTCGCGAGTGTAATGCGCAGTTAACTGAAATAAGCCACGCTTGATGACGTATGCAGCCTGCAAATGCGACCTCCGGAGGATACGGCCTTCCATTTGAGAAACGGCCATCATTTCACTTGATTCAATTCCTCTGTCCTCACGTCTTTTCTGTGCACCCTTCCTCGCATACTGCAGGGGTAGAGCTAAGATGCGAGGAAAGGAAACGAGGATGCACATATTAATAAAAAATTGAGAAGCACCCATGGTTCTTTCAGTGAGTGGGTCGAACGGAAGGAAAAAGATAAATCCAAACAATATATTTTTTTTTCATAAATAAGCTAGTGTCGATTTAATTAAAAATCCATATATTATATATTTTAGAATATTTCAAGTCAAACTTTATTAAGATCCCTTATGGGCAATTTAGATGCAGCAAGAATCAGAAACACAGCAGACCCATACAATACATTCCATCAATGCCCGTTTATCATGTATAATACACCAACCAATCATCATCTGGCTCAAGTTCAAGTTTCATTGGACAATAATGTGAATTGAGTGGTCATTTTCCGTTCTTATTCATAAATCGTTTGAAAATTACATGTACAGACGAGCTTACATTTGTGGAGCGATCTGTATCTGGGGTTTGTCTCATTTTATAAAACAAATTACATCGCTGAGAAAACAGACGCTTAATGACTACATTTACACAAAACCGTGCAGCGCCAAAAGTTGCAATAATGGTAAATCAGTATTCCATTCACTTACATTTATGTATGATGCACCGTTTACTATTTCATTAAAAAAATGGTGACGTGAAAGGACTTTATCATGTTACCATTTTTAATAATTATGCAGCATTATGAAAGTGTCTTATGCTCATCAAGCCTAAATTTTTTATCAAAAATACAGAAAAAATATAATATTGTGAAATATTACAATTTAAAAGAATGTTTATCTATTTTAATAAACTTTAAAATATAATTTATTACGCAGCTGAATTTTCAGTATTATTGTGCATGATCCTTCAGAAATCATTCTAATATGTTGATTTATTATCAGTATTGGAAACAGCTGTGCTGCTTTAAAAAAAAAAATAAAATGTGCATTTATTTATTTTCGGAATCCATGATATTTTTTGGGGGTTCATTAATAGATAAAAAATTAACTACATTTATTCAAAATAGAGATGTTTTCTAGCAATATCAATCTGATATCACTGTTTCTATCAATTTAGTAAATCTTTGCTGAATTAAATGTAATATCTTTAAAAATAAAAAAAAACTGACCTCAAGCTTTTCAACGTATAGGCCAGGACATTGTTGACCTCCAAAAATGACAAAAAACTCCATACAAGTGGTCTATAATACACATGCACAAGTCTTATGAAGTCATATCATTCCTTAATGTGAGTAAAATAACTAAATGTTTGTTATTAATCACAAAAAATGATACCTTTTGAAACTCGATCTTCTTTGCATTCAAATGTGTATGACAAGACACACTGGGCATCCAACCTGGTCTGAAGCATATTGACATGCTATATTTAAATGACTGAATGCAAATGGAATTTGAGCTGTAGTGAATTGGAAGAAAATGATTCAGTAACAACATAATTGGGGCAAATTATGCAAAAAGGCTATTTTTTCAGTAGAAAATAATTTCAGAAGAATTAGAATGAGCTAATTATAATAGAAACTGCACATTCTTTTAACCCTTTTGACCTAAAATAGTTACCTTTTGAGATTTTAATCATTCTAATAAATTATTATATTCTAATAAAAAGTTAGTATTTTAATCATTTAACAATAAATTCAAATGTTCTTAGTTCTCTGATGTTGGTTAATTGTCACATGACATACAGGTAAGCAAAAAAAAAAGTTTTTATTTTAAATGTAAAATGTTACACTTCTTCAACTCACAAACCCCTTGCATTTCCCTCACAGATTGACTTAAAGGATTAGTAACCCTGTTTAATATTCCTTCTTCAAATGCTGTAGGAGGTGAAGGAAGAGGATGGAGGCAGTGAGGTGGATGTGGATGAAGGGATGGAGATGAAAGAGTGTGGCGATGGGGACGGAGAGGGGCCGTATCTCTCAGAAGTCGATCCTCCTGCCAGTGAGAGTGAGGATGGATACGGCAGTCACTCTCAGCGCTACACCACGGCGGACTCCACCGCCAGCAGCCCTGCCTCATCACAGTTGTGAGTGTTTGTGTGTGAGCTTGTATTCTGTGTGTTTCAATCTTTCATTTGCCTTTAACAGCTCTCTCTCTCAGCTCCATGTGCAGTGAAGATCAAGAGGCCTTGCAGGCTCAGAAGATCTGGAAGAAAGCCATCATGCTGGTGTGGCGGGCCGCAGCCAATCACAGGTGAGCTTCTCATTCATACTTGCCTCAGCTGATGTTTTATGATGAGCACTGACCTGTAGATGGAAATGTGTTGTACACGTTTGTCATTTATTGTTTTGTGTTTCAGGTATGCAAGTGTGTTTCTGCAGCCTGTGTCTGATGATATCGCCCCTGGTTATCACAGCATTGTACACAGGTATCAAGATGAGACTCTTTTAATTAACATTACTTGCTCACCAGTAGATTCTCTGCAGTGAATGGGTGCCAGTTAAAATGAGAGTCCAAACAGCTGTTAGTTTGTTAATGCATTAACTAATGTCAACTAAAGGAACCTTGTAGTACAGAGTTACCAGTTTTTCTGTTGGCTAATTATGTTTTTGTCCTTCCTGAAATGTCCATCTCCTCAGACCGATGGACCTATCAGCCATCAAGAAGAACATCGAGTCTGGGCAGATCCGCACGACGGCGGAGTTCCAGCGTGACATCATGCTGATGTTCCAGAACGCGGTGATGTACAACAGCTCAGATCATGACGTCTTCCACATGGCCCTGGAGATGCAGAGAGATGTTCTGGAACAGATCCAGCAGTTCTTGGCCACTCAGCTGATCATGCAGACATCAGAATCAGGCATCAGCACCAAGAGCCTGCGCGGAAGGGAGGCCAACCGCAAACAAGACCCCAATGAGAAGGTTAGAGACACACATGCATAGTCACACACACACACACCGAAACCACAAGTGGAAACAAGACGCTGTGGAGAAGGTTGGAGGAATATCAACACACACACACACACAGTGACACTATAAGGAGACATAATCACACAGTGCTTTCACTGTTAATTATTTGGCCAGTGACATTTAATAGTTTTTCAACAGACAAACTATTCAGTGAGACAAAAGAGAACTTAAAGAAGCAGGAAGACATTAAAAGATATTTAAGACTGTTATTTTAGTATTATTTGCATGCGACTATAGCTATTAATATTTTGAATTAGTTGTTATTTTATATTTAATATCTTTTTTAATTGTATAAGTCAAATAAATTAAAAACCTAGAAAAAATGACTATTTATTTCAGTTGGTTACCAAGGCAGCATTTTTTTTTATCTAATACTTATATTTCATTTTATTACATCTTTATTTCAGTTCTCTTAAATGATTTGTAATAATTTTAGCTTTAGGTAACAATAACAACACTGGACTGTTGAGAGAAAAGTATGTGCAGTTATAAAGAAAAAAATAGCATCTCTAGAACAAATCAAGATGCTTGCTCTTTTTCCAGGATATAGTCTGAGCTGTTTTTCAGAGAGCAGGCTAGACGCTTCAAACGTCTCAAGGACCGGACATCAAAGTACATCATAGAGTCTGTGGACATCTGAAGTGAAGTATTGCGGACAGTGAAACGGTTTAGGAAGAGCGAGTTCAGAGTCATAGAAAGGAAAGTAAAAAAAAACAGCTTCCTGTGCATCACAGCATGAAGCTTTATCAGTGAGGATGACGCTGTTATTGGCTCTTATTTCTGTCTCTGTTGAAGCAGCATTAATTCAAAGTGTCCTGAAAACATCACTTTAAAACCATTTGCATCTAACAATAATCGGCTGGCAGTGGCACCAAATAACCAGTACCTGCAAATCGACCTGATTTCAGTCAATCGGATAAAGAACGGGAAAGCACAAACTGAAGCATCATCAGGAAATAGAACTCATAATGTCTTTAGCCTGCAGACTTAATGCTGTCAATACACACAAAAAGGATTTGCGACCATGAACTGCACATGACCTTGTTGTAATACTCACAGGTAGTCTGCACAAATTGATTTTCTAGCTCTTAATGGGATGGCTGCTCTCAAATTGTCGTTTCAGCACTTAGTCCCTGAGCTAAGTTTGATTTAAAATCCAAAAATACTGAAATGCAGGAAAAAGTGTCACTGTCCAAATACTTTCTGTACGAACTCAGAAATGCAAACATTGTATGGTGAATCTCACAAAACCTTGTTCATATTTCACCCCAAAATAAGAAGCATAAAATAAGAACCAGATGTATAATTGTCATTAAAATGGTTTTGTTTCTTTATGGCAAATATAAAATACAATGCATTTAGAAAGTATTCAGACCCCTTCTTTTTTTCATATATTTATGTGGCAGCCTTAAAATGCACATCATTTCACAGAAATCTTCAATCCATAGCCAATAAAGACAGTTCAAACCAGACTTGTAATGTTTTTACACATGAACTCTTTCCCCACCAAGCACAGAATTTTTGGGGTTTCTGCGTTCTTGCTGTTATACGCTCGGGGCGCTATTACGCATCTCCTGAATGAGTCTAAAATGTCCCAATCAAAAACACAGGTGAGGAAGATGCAAAAATGAGCAATCTCATATGTAAGCAGATGCATATGGAAAATAATGCGATCATCAACAATAAACAGCATGTGGGTAGTTGACAAATAAAAATTGGACCGTGTCCTATGGTGTGACATGCCAAAATTGTAGAAAAAACATTTTCACATACAAATAACATGAGAAACGTGTATCTTCAAAAATGTACCTTCTTAAACTTACAAATAGCATGAGAGAGGTTTATCCTCAGTGTAAGTTTTTTTTTTTTTTGTCATACCATAGGACATTGATACGTCAACTACCCATGTAAATGCAAACTGCCTAATGTTACCGAGTGAAAAGTTGATCCAGGAAGTGTTAAAGGACTTTGGGGGTTTATTATCTACTGCATCTTTGCTTTGATCATCGTACTGAATATGATCCAGACATAGTATTTGATAAAAATGCAATTTTCTCAGCTTTTTGCTCAAAATGTAGCTTTTTTATGAAACCAGCCTACATACAAGTGTTGATAAAAAAAGAACTGCTTGAAGCTAGAATAAAAACTTTTTTTTTTTTTTTTTTTTTAAGTAGAGGCTCTCTTCTTTATTTTGATATATTGCATGTTCAGACATTCCTACAATAAAATATTCTAGGGGCAATTCATTTTAGACAGAATAATCGAAGATGCTGGCGGGGGCTGGCAACTTTTTTCAAAAACGCTGGCGGGGAAAGAGTTAAAAAGAAAAAAATGAATCACATGCAACTGAAATAATATGCACAAAAATGCAGCTTCATGGGGTATGGAGTGTAGATGGATGTGAAAAAAAATAATACAAAGCATTTTAAATCTTTTATTGCTTTTATCTTGGGCTGAAATGGGGCCGGACATGTTTGTGTGAGATTGATCCAAACGTGATTGGTTTCTACATGTTCCACATAGATGAAACCCCTTCTGATAGGACCCAAATAAAACACTATCTGTCCCTTACACACACACACACACACACACACACACACACAAGTGAACTGCTGAAGTCCCTGACAGTGAGGTTAGCGTTACTTGCACTAACACACAGTCTCATATGTAGACCCTGAGTCCTGCACACAAAGACCCTCATTTAGAGCCAGAACCACCAGCCAGAAGGAAAAGGAACAACTCCAAACAAGACACTAATGAGAAGGTCAGTGCTGTACACACACAAACACGCACACACTCACAGGTGAGAATCAAGGGCACTGCAGGCGAGGGGACTTCTGTACTAACCTATGCACAAACACCGTGACACTAACACTCCAGTTTCTCCTCCAGGTTTCCACATAGCACTATATTTGTGGCCTAGTTGTTCTGTAAATGATTGTATCGCAAGTGTGGTTATACGGAGAATAATCTAACATTTTCAGGAATATGGGAAGATATCTGTCTTATCTGTCTGTCTGCTTATACACACAATACTGTTCAAAAGTTTAGGGTCAGTAA
Organism: Ptychobarbus kaznakovi; assembly: GCA_027422405.1. Lineage (NCBI taxonomy): Eukaryota > Metazoa > Chordata > Actinopteri > Cypriniformes > Cyprinidae > Ptychobarbus > Ptychobarbus kaznakovi. The sequence goes on along the minus strand of CM049811.1, from coordinate 8,908,482 downwards.
GATTTGTTAATGCTTTTGAAATAGTTTCTTGAGCTCACCAAGGCTGCATTTTTGTCAAATATTGTATTACAATTTGAAATATGTTTTCCATTTGAATATATTTCAAAATGTAATGTATTGCTGTGATGCAAAACTGAATTTTCAGCATCATTACTCCAGTCGTCAGTGTCTCGTGATCCTTCAGAAATCATTCTAATATGCTGATTTGCTGCTCAGGAAATATTTTTTATTTTCAATGTTGAAAACTTTTACTTAATATTTTTCTGGAAACTGATGTTTCAGGACTTGATGAACAGAAATGTCAAACAGCATTTATTTGAAATAGAATTTCAAACTTTTGCAGCATTCTGTTATTTTTTTATAAAAGTATTAATTAAACCAAATTCTTACTGACACCAAACTTTTAAACAGTAGTGTATTATTTATTATAAACCGAATATAACTGTGATTATTGTAAGCATGTAAATGTATTTATTTGTGTGGTGCAAGGGTCGGGTTAAACAGCTACTTGACCTTTTCTTTTGTTGAATCTGTGTGCCATTTTTATTTTTAACACACCAGACCAAAGTAAAACATGGTTTGCATGGTTTCAGTCTCAGTGATGCTTTCACACTGAGCTGTTTGCAGTGTGATTGAGGTCATTCAAATGACTGGACACTCATTTCATCACCATCTATTTGAGTTTATGTTGGATTGCTGCGGTCATCATGGAAACGGTTACAACACACTCACACATACATGAACACCTCATGTCTTCATCCGGCTAACACACATACACATCACTGTGCTCATCAACCCCTCAAATCCTCCCTTTACTATCTAGTCTTAGGATTCTCTTTTCCATCGTGATTCCACTTCATCCTTTTCTTTCTCAGCCGTGTGTGTCTGTATGTAGAGAAGCTTCTAGAGTGACCAGATGACCGTGTCCTCCCACGTTCCCAGAGTTCAAATCCATCCCACTGTAAAAGTTCATGTTTTTGTTTTATTCGCATCCATCTGGGAAACAAATCCAGTGGAAAGCAAATGTTTTGTTGGCCTCAAGTCATCGTAAGATGTTTTTGAAGATGACTGGCAATGTAAATGGTTTGCCAGATAAAAAAAAAAAGTGAGTCTGCAAAATGTGTAAATGAAAATAATAAATTTATATCATGAGTAGGTTTGTTTTTATAAGCAATTTGAAGATGATTAAAGCACTTTTTTCAAATGTTATTGTCAGAACAATAAAATAAGAGCATCTGTTTCTGCTTAAAAATTGTTGTCAATCATTTGCAGATATTTTCATCTTACCTCTTCATATTATAAAGGGAAAGCAACAGATATCCCATCCTGATATCCAATCAAACTAAAGACGAATTAATGGGTCAAGTGAATTTAAGTCCATCAAGACATGGGATATGGCTCATATAAATCATCTGGTCATTCTAGTCTCTGCACATGTCTGATGTTTTCCATCTCATGATCAGGGTTTTAGAATAGTTTGCTCCCATAAGATCTGCTTTTGCTCTGTTGTATGTCTGTCTCTCTCTGGTTTTAAATAGTGAACTCTCTTTTTCTCACTGTGCTGTTTGTCCTTCTACAGGACAGCCTCTCCATGGCCTCTCCTGCTTTCCTTCTCTCTCTCTTTGTAAGTATCCAGGCTCAGGATCACACGATATTTCCCGTCCCTTCTTACCAAACACGATCTCACACATGTATTCTCTGACACCGTTCTCTGATTGGTTAGAGCCGATCGCTCGCTTGCGTCCAGGTTGGTATGTTAAAAGGTTGTGAATAAAATGTTGTCATTTATTAAATCCTAATTTCTTTTCCATCGAGATTTATTTTAAGGTTTGAATGCTTTTATTCAGCAAGGATGTGATAAATTGATTGAAAGTGACAGTCAAGGCATTTAAATGTAACAATATTTTTTTTCAAATAAATGCATTTGTTTTGAAATTGTTAACCCTTAAATACATACCTCGGGTCTTTAGCGACCCGGGACGTCAATCACTACCCTCTCCCTCCATTTTTTTTTTTTACTTTCTAGTATTCCTCAGTCTATTCATTATAAACAATATAACAAGAAAAAAATTAAATTATTTTCTGAACACTTTTTAACAAAAATGTATCGGGTTGCTATACGAGTATATTTTTCCTGCGCAACAATAATTAAATATCTGACGACTCCATAAGTGCACAATAATCACATTTATTCCTTAAGGTGGCACTGTTTGTTAGACAATGATGGCGTGATGTTTTATTCATAATTACCTCAGGCATAAAACAAAAGAATATCATCAGCAGAATTGAACCTGACTGAATTGCTGGAATGGCTTTTACTGTCACTGTCGTTTGATGGTGGACGAGGTGAATAAGCTGCCAGCAATCACAATATTGATTTTTGAAGTAATTGAAAATTATAGTATTGAGAATATGAGCCAGATTATGAATGTAGTGGGGAAATGCTCTCTGACGATGGCAGTGAATCTGATCAAATTGAACCCTTCTATGTTTTAAAAAGGTAACGAAATATGCTTTTATTTTGTTCTTTTATAATAGTTATTAAAATACGAGGAGAATTGCATGCTATTACAGCAGTTCGAGATGGTTTGAGTTTTACTCTTGTTTTATTGTCTTCAAGAAACGACACAACTCCTCCGTGAGCAACTTTAACTAACATTCACTCCTAAGCGCTACATTTGTATGCTCTTTTCACTGTTGTGGCAGTTTTATAGCCTGTGCTCTTCAATTTCGTAGCTATGTATTGCAGTGTTCTGAAGTCACTTTCAGATGAAGTGCTTGTTCTAGTGACACACACACACACTTCCTGTTCTCAGGTCAGACTGGTTAGTTTCTCACACTGATGGTCTGGTGTGTTAGGACTGTTTGCACTTTCTCACGGCTGGCCTGCTTCTCTGTTCTTCCAGGACGGAGGCACCAGAGGGCGCCGCAGTGCCATTGAGGCCGATATGAAGATGAAAAAGTGAACTGAGATGTCACACTGCAGCTGTTACGGAAGTTCAAATAGGCTTTATTTCCCTGTTTTGTTAAGACGTTCTGACTAAGTTTAGTTACTCAATGCCTCTGTGGGTTGACGCAGCAATTCGACAGTCTAATTACAAGAGGACACAGAAAGAAGGGAATTTTTAAGGGCTTGACCCTCCTTCACAGAAACCCTTCAGTCGTAGACCGGAAACACTGGACAAGTGTGCTCTGATTGTAGACTCACAGGACAGGACAAACCGACCATGTGTTTATTTGAGTTTAGTTGCTTAAGTTTTTGACTTCACTCTTTAAAATAAAAGGTGCTTCACAATGCCATAGAAGAACCTTTTTGTGTCTAAATGTTTCTATAAAGAAGCTTTAACATCTGAAGAACCTTTCTGTTTCACAAAAGGTTATTTGTGGTGAAAGATGGTTCTTCAGATTATAATGAGATGGTTCTTTAAAGAAGCTTTGACTGAATTGTTCTTTGTGGAACCAAAAATGCTTCTTCTATGGCATCGCTGTGAAGCACCTTTATTTTTTAGAGTGTTGATGTTAAATGTAGCTGTCATCACTGGCCTTTAAAGAAAAAAGAAGCTGAATGTACCACCATCATGACCACTGGCTGGTTAGAAATCAGAATGTCATTTTCTAGAGCTAAGAATGAAACCAAGCCATTGTTCAAAACAAAGATTACTATCTCCTTATAGTTTGAGCTGATGTGGAACGATGGAGGAATGAGAAATAAAAGCAAGCTTTTCCTTCTGTAGGAATGAAGATGGATCCGACGTTTCTTTTCACTTGATTTTTGTCTATAGTCAGGATTATGGATGCTTTGGATTACAGTTAAAGGCCTACTGTACTATGTTCAGTTTGTTTTCGTTCTTTAAGCGAGACTTAATTTGACATCTGTGTTTAGAAAGTACATATAGTTTTGTACATGGTCTTTGTGTACAGTGTTTTTGTATATTGTTTCGTGAAATGTTTTAATAAAACATGAGTCTGCAATTACAAGATGCTATTTTAAGAATAATTTATTCAACTTGTGCTTGCAAAAACTAAAATAATAGTACAAATGCTTAACTGGGAGGACAATACCAGCTTGTCCTGTTCAGTCACACACACAAAAAAACACTCGGTATCTATTAATGACGTCGACATATATCAGTGGTGTGATTCATAGACACTGAACCATCCTATATCCCTGAACAGCAGTAAACAATAGTGGAGAATTGAAACTCAACACACCCTTCACAGTCATACAGATGATCTGATCTCACGTGCCGTGTCACCTGACAGTAGTGTTTGTCACAAACCTCAAGATATGACAATCCTTTGAGCTTTTACAACAATGTAAAATCCCAGGTTATACATGAGTATTCATTACTGTTCAAAAGCTCTGGGTCAGTGAGATTGTTTTATGAAATAAATTAATTTTGTTAGGCATAAATTGTGTTCTTTTTAACTTCCTGATCCTCAAAGAATCCTAAAAAAAAGTAATATAATATTAAATAAATGTCAAATTTTAAGCAACAGCTTTTCAACATTGATAATAATACTGTTTCTTGAGCACCAAATCAGCAGAATGATTTCTTGAAGACTGAAGTAATGGCTGCCAAAACTGCAGATTTGCCATCAAATTAATAAATGCATTTTAAAATATATTGAAATGGAAAACAGTAATATTAATAATATAACTGTATTTTGGATCTAATAAAACAACATTGGTGCGCATAGATTTGTTTAAAGAATGTATAAATCTTACTGACCCCAAACTTTTGAATAATAGTGTATTTACATCAGGTTCTTGACTATTTGTATGTATATTAATGATATTTTAAGCAAACATAATGCAGTTTTATAACAACAGCTGCTCGTACGGTGTTAGACATTTCAGTTGCACAAGATCCCCTTTCATTGAACAGAACATTATCATCTACATTTTAAACACCATTCAGTGAACTCTGAAATACACTGATGTAACAGTTATAGTAATAATAATAATGTGCTAAAATGAGCTTTTCCTAAAGTTGTCCTCTAAGACCTCAGGTATTGTCTTCTCCTCCCCTTTACTCTTAATACCAAACTTTTAATTAAACTCAAGTACAGTAGGAGTGGCAGACAAGTAGAGCTTCTGCTTTATCAGCCGATATTCCCGTCTGAGGCTCAAGACCTTCCCGCGTCCGAACAGGTTCTTCAGCGGAGGCCATCCACTCAGATCAGGCCGCAGGACCACCGAGACCAAAAAGGTTGGCGTGAGACTCTGATCGGGAATGACGGTGCCCAGATTCAGTAGTGTGCCCTTGCTTTCCATGAACATGTGGATCAGCGCGCCTTGTATCCCACACGGCTCATCCGCGGACGAGCGCAGGATTTCCCCGGCCATGCGTGTGGTCATGCGCCTGGGCAGACGCAGCTCCTGACAGCTCAGACTGGCTCCGTTTGCCTCATAGAGACACTTCTCAATGCGTTTGGCCAGATCCAATTGAAGACACATGTCTTCTCCTTCTTCCTCTTCCAAACTGCACTCGGATCCCAGATCTGTGAATGAGTAAATAAGAAGAACGCGTCAGGCTCAGCTGACCGGACAGGAACATTACGCCTCAGCAGTTTGAGAGTGACCAGTGGCTCATTAACACCGTCAGCCTCTGATACAGTGTCATCAGCTGATCTAAGCTGCTAAGGACTTTAGAGGGCAGAATTAATGTTGCAATTTTGGAAAACTGGAACAATGAACATCTCTGCTCATAAATAATCACGTGTCTGGTCTAAAAGCTTTTGAACATTAAAATAAATGTTTAATACACTATAAGGGGTAAGTTGTCATAATGGGGATATTCTGTCATTTTCAAAATATATAAAAATAAAATGTAGGCCTACACAAAACACGTGACTCAACCTGGCATCAACGCTCATTGGACTTTTAAGCTGCTTCAGTGTCATCCTGTTTTTTACTTAAATATATCAATTTAACAATTTATGAGCTAGGTTATTTCAAATCAGCATGCAAAACCAAAAATATTGACTTTTGTTAGCCCACAGAGAGAGCGCGCCTAGCTGTGACAACTTGCCCCGGTTTATCTTACAATGTATAATTTAGACAGGAATAGGATACTTACTCGATGAGCTGAGTGCCTTCACGAGTCTGCCGCAGTGTTTGAGTTTATCTCTGTCTGATCTGAAGTGCTGTAGAAAGCGCAGGTCCTCAGCTAGGTTGTCGTGCTCGCTCCTGACGGAAATCCCGTTACCGAGCACAAGGGCTTGTGTATAGATCATTTGAACGTGATTTCCTCCGAGTGTTTCCCCGACAGCTCGCCCAGCTCTTTCACAGAGTGTCTCTTTGTTTCTTCGATGAATGCGAGAGGATGAATGTGTTGCTCTTCTGCCGGCAGCCGGTTTTATACGGAGCTGTGATGTTGCATCAGTTGAAGTTTGTGGGATGGGCTAACGTTACATGACGCAAACCCAAGAGAGGTGAAATCAGACCAGACGCGAGTGCATGCAACCGAGCCGGCTTCTTGCGATGATATTATATAGACGTTATATTAAACCGTAGTAGCTGACCAATAAACACGGACATTAACTTTTTGGATTACATTTTATGTAGACTATTTCTATTATGGATTTTTTTTTATTTTACTATAATCTGTTCTGGCTGGTCACATTTTCTTTTTCCGCCTGTTTCAATCACCTTTATAAGCTTTATATGGCTGATTGTTTTTAGCCGGGCAATATTTTTCGATGTATTTTTTTGTTTTTGTTTTTCAACAATTTTAATCAATTTAACTTGTTTTAATAGGCTATATAAAAAAATATTCTAAAATAATCCTACAGTTATTATTTATGTCATTTACATGTCGTATATTAGGTCATAAACACGGCTAAACTGTTTTAATCAGTAGCAGACAATTTTGGGAATATAGCATTATTATTTATTTGATTGTGTTTGTTTATTGTTTTTTATTCGCTATTTATTTTAGATCATAAACATTACTTAACTAATTTCAGAAGACAGTTATGGGAATAATAAATAATTTCGCCCCATTTTTGTATTTTATTTACTACTTATATTTAAAATAAATAAATAAGGACTTCTAACGTTTTTTATTAACTCAAGTATCCTGCAGTATTTATTCATTCATTCATTAAATTATTCATTTGTTTTTTACATGTGGTTTTTCAAATAATATGATATTCTAAACATTACTAAACTACTTTCATCCGTAGCTGCCATTTATGTGAATATTATATATTTTCCCCCATTTTTGCATATTTACTAATTATTTTAATCAATTTTTATGACATAATATGACAAATATTTTTTATTAGCTTTTACCCTTTTTTCCAAATTCACTCGTCCTGCAATGCTTCCTTGTATTTGTTTACTTATTTTACATGCATCATTTCTCAAATAATATCCTATTAGGTTCAAGGTTTCTTTATTTGTCACATAATAAATTATACAGGGTATAATCAGAAGTGAAATGTAGATCAAATCAGGTTTACAGGGTCAAGGTTCATTACAGGTTTATTACAGGTTTATTACAGACAAATATGGGGATATTACATTTGAGACTCTTGGTAAAAGAAATAAAATAAAAAAGTTACAACCACTCGAAACGAAGACGAAACTAAATATTTATCCTAATCATTTATCAATGAGACAATGTAAATGTAGTATTTGTCTAAATCATTAAAGGTGATGCAAATTGACATCACACATGCACATAAGTGCTGATGGACAGAACATGTATGTGCTGTACTAAAAATGTGATTTGTAGAAAGTGATTCAGACGGTGTGAGATAATATATGATTATGATGAGACTCACATGACCAGAAAGACAAACACCTGGTCAGTGAAATCCAGTTCAGCAGCCTTCTCTATGCAAACACGTTCACACTCTTATTACAATCACTCTTTAAATCATTTACATTTACATTTATGCATTTAGCAGACGCTTTTATCCAAAGCGACTTACTTAATTCAGATTATACATGTAAGTGTGTTCCCTGGGAATTGAACCCACAACCTTTTGCGCTGCTAACGCAATGCTCTACCGCTGAGCCACAGGAACACTAAAAAAAGTTAAAAAACACTGAAACTTTTTCAATTACATTACATTAATAAATGACCAGAACATTTTTACCTGTTTAGTTCCTGTTTAGATTTGCTTAATTTACAGCTTTAGCATTACTTTTCTTTAACATTAGTTTATTTGTCTGACAGTTTTCACACAGAAATGTCTTAATGAAGTAAACAATACAATATAAACCAAAAGAAAGCAGATCTGTGACTGAAGTCTCTGATCTGCGGCAGGTTTGATCTAGAAAGTGCTTTTACAGTGTTACTGGCATCATGAGCAGCTGTTAACCCGTGATAGTTCATCGATCACTGTCAAATCAAAACCTGATGGACGTCATTTCAACCAGTATGAATCACTTCATAAGAAACCCTCAAGTCATGTTCCAAATATAAAAACATGATCAAATGTGAGAGATAAACCACCCATACACTTAACACCTAGTTTTCATTTATCATCTGATTGACAGATAAAGCATATTATACAGCAGACAAATTACATCAGCTCATCTGCAGAAACCTGATGGACTAGTTTATTACTTCATAAAAGAATATTGCTCAGCTAAATTGCTCAGAATAAGCTCTTTATAGATTATTTCAAGTGAGCTATCTCAACTAAATAAGACATTAGATCTGTGGATAAATGTCCGATTTCAACATGTTAGTCATGGACGCAGCTCAAATGATCATTCCCAGTGTTATGCATCACCTCTGTCATCGTGACCTGTTTAAACTTGTTTTTCTCCTTCACTGTAATTATTCTGCCGCGGGACATGGAAAAGAAAAGAGTCAGTCAGAGTAGAGCTGTTTCGCTGGAAGAAGCAAGGAATTTTTCAACAGCATTTATTGAGAATAAGTAGTTCTTCAGTAAGGGAAAAAGCATACACAGGAATAAAGATATTCATTTTACGGTTAACATTTTTAATAGGCAACAATTCATTTTATTTCTTGTAAAATCTTTTTTTAGCAACAGTAAGCCCTCAAAATATCTTTAAGTAAAAGTCCTGTGTGTTTTTGTAGGTGTTAGCAAAGCATTATATTTCAACATATTCAAAGATGCATAGGCTGTGATGATTGCATAAAACCCTATATAATATCAACATTTGTAAATAAATGATGCTACATTTATTAGTGCCATATTCTACAAAAACATATTCATTACTTGAAATAAAGTAAACATTAACTGAAATAAAATAATCTGTAACTATTTTATTTTTATTTAGTTTAAGTTGAAGTACTAAAATAACTCAAACTAAATAACTAATTAAACTAATAAATAAGAAGTAATAAAAACTGTATAGACACTTTTTAAAAACTAAATAAAAATATGCAACAAAATTACTAAAACCTTAACTAAAAATAAACTGAAACAGAAAATATAAAATTCACAACATTAAAAAAACATAGTATATATAAAACATAATAATAAATAAAAAAATATTTAAATAATAAAGTAAAAATACTAAAATAAAATAATTCTAAAATAACACTGAAAGTGTGACTGTGTCATGAGCCTTTATTTAGGTGCTGGCAGATAATTCTCATATTTACAGAACAAGAAACAATAGAGATGAAACAGAGAAAATGAGGGTGCGAATGAGCAGCTGATTTAATGGATTCTTAAATCTTATTATTACATCAAGGTCTATTAAATCATTCTAAGATTGAACACAAGCAACCAAGAACTCACACACAGCACTGCATGACTCAAGCTCATCTCGTTGCATTAGGGTGGTTAAAATAATCAGTGGTCTCCACTGGTTCAGATCTTAAGGATTGTGGTTGGCTGAACATGAGGGTGGGGTCATTGCTTATTGGGTCTTCTGGATAAGTGGCATGATGCACTCCATTAAAATTCCTCATCGGACCCTCTTCTGTTTAGTTCCTGTTTAGATTTGCTTAATTAACAGCTTTAGCATTACTTTTCTTTAACATTAGTTTATTTGTCTGACAGTTTTCACACAGAAATGTCTTAATGAAGTAAACAATACAATATAAACCAAAAGAAAGCAGATCTGTGACTGAAGTCTCTGATCTGCGGCAGGTTTGATCTAGAAAGTGCTTTTACAGTTTTACTGGCATCATGGGCAGCTGTTTGCCTTCCGTCTGTCTGTAAGTCACGATCAGGGACTTTCCCTCGTGACCTCACCTTTGTTCTCTGTCATCAACCGACCGGTCACTCTGTGACGTCGCATCGCCCCACTGTGAAGAATCATCTTACGATATTACAATGAGGAACTAGAAGAGACTTCTGTAGAAGCACCTTCCAGAATAAATGAATCACAGATCTCGTATATGTTTTACTGAGTGGGTGAACGAGGAAGGAAGAGTAAACTAGCCTATTTGAAAACCTTTGAACCATGAAGTGCTTCCATAATGTGACAGTAAAATGCTGTCTTCACTGACAGTTCAATACATTCATGTGACCGTAGACTATTTCAACCATATGTTTTTAATTATTTCCTCCTTTCCAGTTTACAGCTCCTCACGACTACAGTCTTTGTTGATTTTGATCACAAACGGATGATAGTGAAACCCGTGATAGTTCATCGATCACTGTCAAATCAAAACCTGATGGACGTCATTTCAACCAGTATGAATCACTTCATAAGAAAACCCTCAAGTCATGTTCCAAATATAAAAACATGATCAAATGTGCAGAGAGATAAACCACCCATACACTTAACACCTAGTTTTCATTTATCATCTGATTGTCAGATAAATTACATCAGCTCATCTGCAGAAACCTGATGGACTAGTTTATTACTTCATAAATAAAATATTGCTCAGCTAAATTGCTTTGCTTCAGAGTAAGCTCTTTATAGATTATTTCAAATGAGCTATCTCAACTAAATAAGATAAATGTCAGATTTCAACATGTTAGTCATGGACGCATGATCATTCCCAGTGCTATGCATCACCTCTGTCATCGTGACCTGTTTAAACTTGTTTTTCTCCTTCACTGTAATTGTTCTGCCGCAGGACATGGAAAGGAAAAGAGTCAGTCAGAGTAGAGCTGTTTCGCTGGAAGAAGCAAGGAATTTTTCAACAGCATTTATTGAGAATAAGTAGTTCTTCAGTAAGGGAAAAAGCATACACAGGAATAAAGATATTCATTTTACGGTTAACATTTTTAATAGGCAACAATTCATTTTATTTCTTGTAAAATCTTTTTTTTTTTAGCAACAGTAAGCCCTCAAAACATCTTTAAGTAAAAGTCCTGTGCGTTTTTGTAGGTGTTAGCAAAGCATTATATTTCAACATATTCAAAGATGCATAGGCTGTGATGATTGCATAAAACCCTATATAATATCAACATTTGTAAATAAACGATGCTACATTTATTAGTGCCATATACTACAAAAACATATTCATTACTTGAAATAAAGTAAACATTAACTGAAATAAAATAAAATATACAAAATCTGTAACTATTTATTTTTTATTTAGTTTAAGTTGAAGTACTAAAATAACTCAAACTAAATAACTAATAAATAATAAGTAATAAAAACTATATAGGCACTTTTTAAAAACTCAATAATAATATAAAACATACAACAAAATTACTAAAACCTTAACTAAAAATAAACTGAAACAGAAAATATAAAAAATCACAACATTAACAAAACCTATAATATATATAAAACATAATACAATAATAATATTAAAATATTAAAGTAAATATACTAAAATGAAATAATTCTAAAATAACACTGAAAGTGTGACTGTGTCATGAGCCTTTATTTGAGTGCATGGCAGATAATTCTCATATTTACAGAACAAGAAACAATAGAGAGGAAACAGAGAAAATGAGGGTGCGAATGAACAGCTGATTTAATGGATTCTGAAATGTTATTATTACATCAAGGTCTATTAAATAATTCTAAGATTGAACACACGCAACCAAGAACTCACACACAGCACTGCTTGATTCAAGCTCATCTCGTTGCATTAGGTTGGTTAAAATAATCAGTGGTCTCCACTGGTTCAGATCTTAAGGATTGTGGTTGGCTGAACATGAGGGTGGGGTCATTGCTTATTGGGTCTTCTGGATAAGTGGCATGATGCACACCATTAAAATTCCTCATCGGACCCTCTTCTGGAACAGGATGGACTTCTTGGATGGGATCCATGTGAATCTCTCCGTCCTGCTGTTTGAGGTGCTGGATGATCTCTCTGGAGAGGTAATGAGGGTCACCTGTATGCTCATCTGAAAAAAAGGTGTATAAAATTCAGTATTAGAGATGTAGGAGAAAACTAAGAATTTTATCCAGATGAGATTTGATAGTCTATTTTAAATTAGAACTCTGACCGTTGAGCAGGACAAGCCGGAAACGGTTCCGGCACTCTAGAGAATCTTCCAGAATTTGACTGAGCGTTCTGTAGAACAACAGGACCTGCTGTTTTCGTTCTCTTTCTCCAAACCCTGCACTGCTCTCATGGGACATCTGATACAGCGTCAGCAGAGGTGTGGCGTACTCCAGAACACAGCTAAAAGTCTACAGGAACACAAAGAGAAGGTAAGACCTTGGATTTATTTCCAGTGCAACTGCAGCTTTTAGCCACAAGGAGATGCTGTTTTGACAGTCAAATGTTTGTGTTGCTGCATCTCAATTAGCATATTATCCATATTTACTCTACTATCCCTATGCACTTCATTGAAAACTGTATGCTAGTGGTGCCTAGTATTTCAGGTGGATTTTCACAATAAATACAACTCAAATTAAAGTGAAAACATAAAGTATATTAAAAATGTTTAATTAAAAACATTAGCAAAAACTATCATAGCCTAGTGCTCACATTTACAGTTGGTGAGGAATACAAGATCAGAGCTGCCACTTGTCTTTCAATTTGTAAAACAAATATTATAACACATTTTAAGGCAGATCATTTATTTTAAGGCAATTTATTCTATCTAGAAACCATTTATATTTTTCTTAAAGTAATCCAAGCTTTCAGGCAAAAACATGTAGATGGTTTTGAAGAAAAAAACAAACATTAATGCAGTTATGTGTGTGCTAATGATGATCATTTGTTGATTCAGAGCAAATGCCAAACTCATGTGATTCAGTGATTTCAGTAAAAGAGTAAAATTTCACATTTTCAGTGGTTATAGGGTGTGATTCCATGAGCCAGAATAAGTGTGGTTTTTACCTGGTCTCTGATCTGTTTTATACATTTGTAAACATTTTAAAGGCACATTTGTATAACAATGAGGAGTTGTAGTTAATAGTCTATTAGCCTGATTAACCAAGTTCTCTATAAAACAAACAAATCAAGCTCTGCAGTTTAATAAAATAACAATGTTAATGGTATTAGATGCTTTGCTAATTGCATTTAATAGATAACACTTTCAATAAAACATAACAAGTGTTTAACGGTGTCACCAGTGTGTGGTGTTTATCATTTTGCGAAGCAACTGGTTCAGTTGATTCAAAGTTTCATAAACTTTTGTTTCTCTCATCACTAAGATGTGCACACTTCTGCATCAGTTCTCTGGCATATAACCTTACCACACAGCCTACTTAAAAGTATGGAATTCCTGAACACCAGAGAAGTTTAGACTAAACATGCGCATTAACAGGCAACACATCTCTCTCTCGATCAGTGGACACACTGGTGCTAGTTTAAATGCTCTGTCTTTGCAATGATTTCTTTGAAAAAGTTCTTAATAATCTCCATTATCAAAGATCTTCAATAATCAGTAATCAGCATTAGCCCACCTCTTTGTCCTGGGTGATCTTGTAGACACTGTTCTTGTAGCTACGTTTCCGCACCCCTGCTGTGTCCCGCTCCAGTTCTGGAAGGTTCTCGTGGAAGATCACATTAGTGTCCTCCTCTTCAGGTTTGGCTGGAACCTTGGCGTTGACGGGCAGAAGGATATGTAGACGTGGAGAGCTCAGTTTGCCCCTGGTGGAGGAGTACTGGCTCACCTTGTTCTCTAAATCTGCAGGTGAAAGAACAGAAACGTGAAAATAGAAAGAGAATCTCTCATATGATGGTTTTAGAGCTCAGGGTCATCATTTAATCACACCTTTGAAACAGGACTTTGAAATGAATTGATGTGCACACTGCACACTTTCATATGAAAGCATAAAGGTCAGGGACTACCATGCCCCCAAAACCACCATAATATTAGTTTTGTGCACCAAATTTAGAGTGTGACAATCTTAATCTTTGTGTGAAGAACACAAATTTTAAGTCCTTGTTATAAAATGTCTTTATAATCTGTAGGTGGCGTTCACACGACACCATTTTCCAACTAAAAACAGAAAACAGTTTGCGTTTTGGCCATTCATTTACTTGACAATGACATTTTGGGGGCATAAAAACGCAAACTTTCGAAAACGGGTTTCAAAGTGCACGTTTTTTGAAAATAATATTGTTATTGTCTCTGTGTGAACGCCAATGAAAACAATGACGTCATGCGCCTGCGTGTTACGTGTTCGGTCTATAGACATACGAAAATACTTGACAACCATAATGTAGCATTTTTAGTTGTTTTCGCTGGTCATTTCAAAAGTGGATCATTTTGACAATATTGTCGGATGTATGCGAAACTTAAAAAAAAATGCAGACATTTGTGACCCTGGACCACAAAATCAGTCTTAAGTCGCTGGGTTATATTTTGTAGCAATAGCCAAAAATACATTGTATGGGTCAAAATTATTGATTTTTATTTTATTGCAAAAATCATTAGAACATTAAGTAAAGATCATGTTCCATGAAAATATTTTGTAAATTTCCTATTGTACAATTATCAAAACAAAATTTTTGATTTGTAATATGCATTGCTAAGAACTTGATTTGGACAACTTTAAAGGCGATTTTCTCAATATTTAGATTTTATTTGCACCCTCAGATTCAAGATTTTCGCATATCTTGTCCAAATATTGTCCTATCATAAGAAACCATACATCAATGGGAAGCTTATTTATTCAGCTTTCGGATGAGGTATAAATCTCAATTTCCAAAAATTGACCCTTATGACTGGTTTTGTGGTCCAGGGGTCACGTTTTTTTTACACTTTTAATACACTGTTGTTGTTGTTGTAAATGATCTTAGTTCTTATTTATGCACTTTCTGCAAAAATCTCCCTTGATGTTACACAAAAAACATAGTCATACACAATGTCAACCAAATTTAGAACTGCATAACGCTAGTTTGTTATTAAGCTGATTACACATGGGGGAACTTTTTGAGCAATGCTGCTTGGGTAGTTTCCCATTGAGAATGGGTAACAAATGTCGATCTGGTTACTTTAGATCGGTCGTGGGCCCTGTGTTTCACCTGGTTGCCCATTGATGCCAACATTGCTAAAACATTTCCCCATGCATCATCAGCCTTATAAACTATTTTGGATACACAACATTATTTGGCACTTTTATCCAAAGTGACTTTTATTGGATTCACCTTGGCATTGCTAGCACCATGTTTTATTATTTAAGCTACAGGACTATCTTAGTCAGATCTGAATTTAACGTGAATGAAAACGAGGCTGTGAGGGCTATTTCAGAAGTCTTTTCAGTGGCACACAATGTATAAATGTCATAGATCGTGTAATTTTCACAACTTTCAAAACTGTTTTATGACGTTTTTGTCTACTGAAAGTGTTTAGTCTAACAATGCTGTTAAACAACAGTACAATCCATTGAACTAACTGTACGTCTATCCTTCAGCCTCGTTGTGATTCCTGTCAAAAATAAAAGGCGCTACCCTGACTAGGGTCTATGCAGCCAATAATTAGCCAACTACAAGCTTGTTATTACTTAATGAGATTTCACAAGAACAATTTTATCTTTACTTTTAATTATTTGCTGGCCTTTTACTTTAAACGAATCTAAGTTACAACTATGACACGTTTAATAGCTATTTACACATGGGGCAGTGTTCCCGTGGCTCAGTGGAAGAGCATTGCGTTAGCAGCGCAAAGGTTGTGGGTTCGATTCCCAGGGAACACATGTACTGACAAAAATATGTAAAAGCATGAATGCACTGTAAGTTGCTTTGGATAAAAGCATCTGCTAAATGCATAAATGTAAATGTATTTAAAAGTTAGCAGCCTTTGAGTAAATCGTGTGTCATTACTGCCCCCTAGAGGCCTCAACAAATATGACCCTGGACAGCAAAACTAGTTTTTCGAAATTGAGATTTCTACATAAACTCAAAGTTGAATAAATAAGCTTTACATTGATGTATGGTTTGTTAAGATATGATTATATTTGGCCGAGATACAACTATTTGAAAATCTGGAATCGGAGAGTGTGAAAATCTAAATACTGAGAAAATCACATTTAAAGTTGTCCAAATGAAGTGCTTAGCAATGCATATTAGCAATCTTAAATTAAGTTTAGATATATTTACGGTAGGAAATTCACTAAATATCTTAATGGAACATGATCTTTACTTAATATCCTAATGATTTTTGGCATAAAAGAAAAATGTATAATTTTGACACATACAATGTATTTTTGGCTATTGCTACAAATATAACCCAGCGACTTAAAACTGGTTTTGTGGTCCAGGGTCACAAATATGGTCTCACATTTAGAGTGCAAACGAATGTACCTGGAAGGACAAATTTGAGGTAGCCGGTATAGAAAGACCAGGCCAAGCCATGTGCCACATTCATCTTCTTCATTTCACAGATTTCTGAGATCTCAACTGGAGCAGGGCCCTGCAAAAACACAGAAACATACCATTTTGACATATATAGGGTACTTGTTTAATTTGTCGTTTTTTTTCTTCAATTATTTGATTTTTGATCATCCACAGCTAAGTTGCAGTACAAACACATAGTTATAATTGAGTGAGATGTTTATGTATAGAGATAAATGTATGGCTGGAATGAGAATTTTAGCTTCCACAGTAAACCTGAAGTTAAGAACAAGTAATGAAACAAGCTCCTGTGGAGGATGATATTGGGTAATAGTAATTTATAAATATAAAAAATGAGATGTGGTTTTAGTTGGAAATCTGAGCTGAAGAGAGAAACTGCGATCAGAAAACCACAGGGGTATTCTGAACATCTCTGAGCTATTAATATCAGTATTAGATATCAGAATCAGGAGTCTTGATAAATTCCACCTGTCTCTGTGAAAGCAAAAGTGAAGCAGCAGAGATTATACAAACCTTTAAATTGATCGTTAAATAATGCATACAGTGTACTTTAAATGTTTTTCAGTAGTGGATGTTTTTGTTTCCTGTGTAGTGTTTCGAATCAAGACTCAACGTCTTTTACCTTTCAAACTGTGCTTTTTGAGTGTGACTATCTGATATCTTTTAATATAATTATAGACTCTTTGTATACCCCTTGACAACCACAGCAAATGTAAAGTGCTGTGCCACATTGCACACTGTTCCTTTAGCATGCCTGAACCAGTTGAACATGTATGGACTGAAGAGTATTCACATAATCATTTGATTTAGACTTCGCTCTCCTGGCATGTGATGAATCTTACCAGAAACCCCAAGCTTTTGAGTAACAGGTAAACAGCACACATGAGGGCTATGGTGCTCCGCTGTTCTCCAGAGAATGAAACTCCACCCAACATTAGCATCAGGAATATTGCACACATTCCGAAAATGACATGCCCTCTAAAGCAAGCCTGAAACATCTCATTTATTCTGTCATGATACCTAGAAAAGAACATATTATATATTGAAACAATACATTTTTGAATACTTTCATCCAACGCATTTTTTTTGGGGGGGGGGCATATGATTCCATGAAGAACTTTTAACATCCATGGAAACTTTCCATCCCACAAAATAGAGCGAACTATTTTTTTTTTAAGGTTCTTTGGGGAATCAAAAACGGTTCTTCTATGGCATTGCTGCACACAAAAAAAAACATTTTAGAATCTTTATTTTTAAGAGTGAAGACAATATTTCATCACTTTCTGCAACTAAATTGCATAATACAATGACATACATGGTATATAAACTGTTTTCTAACCTTTGCCTTGAATGGAAGAGCCATTCCTCTGCAAACAAGCACATACTGTGAATAAACCTTTCTACTGTGATGCAAAAAGCGATCATTCCAGCTCTCTCTCTGAACCTGTCAGAGTCCAGCAGCCAAGCAAACAGCAGCATGAGAAGCCCCAGTCCAGCAGAACACACCACTGGCAGCCTGCTGCGCGCTCTGGGGACCAGACCGTCTTCTCCCATCACACCAGACATCTGAACACATCACATTACATACAAAGTGTAGACATCAACCACTCATTAACTCCACAGTTACAAAGCACTTTCATGCCCCAGAGGTAAAAACTAACCGGTTTAAACCCTTATGCCTTCATTATTTATATATATGTATCATGCGTATCATTTAATAGATTATAATCTGATTGTTTGTTTTTTATTATTATTATTCAGGACATCTAAAATGAAATGATCCTTCGCAAAACAGTTGGCCGTTTTATAAAAACATGTCGTTTCCACCACTAACATTTCCACTACAGAATGCTATTAAAACAACACAGAATTTAAGACTTTGGTGGAAATATTAATGGTTTTCATAACAGAATTCCCCTGTGATTTCTTTAATATGAAAAAAACCTGTCCATAATTAAAGGAACACCCATCTGCATCTAAATCATTTTTTTTGTGTGCTTTATACTTCTGAATTTAAGATAAACTCTACTTCTACTTTCATTTCTGAATTGGTTCTTGTTTTGAACATAGTGTTGTATTACAGACATGCAATGGATTTCATCACACAAGATAACCTGGATTTACGGGAACTACTATAAGTTTTAATTACGATAATGAATGCCACTCCTTGTCATGCCCCTGTCGTCTCTGAAGCTTCATTTGGATATAATTTAGTGGAGGTTTATTTGCATTTTAGATATGACGGATGGAGAGATTCACCATAAAGATACGGACAACTGACGGGAAAATCACAAGTGACGGGAAAAACCTGCTGCAGTTGTGTGAGAGATTCTCAGATCCTAACTACTGTGACCACAGACATTACTCGATCCAACCCTGACGAGGACAAAACTTCAGAAAGATTAAACAGCTGTATCGGTGTTCACTATCAGCGGACTATCATTGATAGTACTGATAGTCTATCAATCATGCTCAGTGTCATTCTTTTACAGTCGAAATCAGAACTGAGTCTTTGGGTGGATTCGCTTCAATTCCAACGCAGTTTTCGCTCAATTTAGAAAGATTTGATTAGCAGTAGCCTATATTTATTAAACGATTAAAATATATTTATATTTAATCTATCTCCCGTTTTATAAAGTGTAGTTGTCATACCTCGTGTGATCAGAGGTATGACATCAGCTAATAAAAATGTTAAATGCAGCAGCCTATTAAAAATCAAACTGATTTGCGAAGTTTAAACATATACACTGGTCCCCAAAAACATTTGGACTCTAAAGCCTTACGAGTGTATTAATTTAAGTGCATCAGATAAAATGCTTTCTTTCGTATCTATTTTACTGCTTGCGTTTGATATTTTGACTTCTAATACAATTAATGTAAATGTAAAATTATAGGAAGGTTGATTATAAGAAATGATAATACATGTTCAAGCTTACCTTAGCTTTGATTGTGACCAGTTTGATTTTTATCCTCTCTCTTCCGTGCAATCTTCAGATCTCTCTTTCTCTCTCTCGCTCTTTTGTCTTTATTGGTTGGTTCTGTCTTCGCTTTCACAACACACCTTCTTTGTATGGCCATTTACTTTCACTTTCAGTAATGGAAATACATAACAATTCCAAATGGTTTTTAATGCACACTACAAGTAGCCCTCGGGTAATCTTAAAAAATAAAAGATATATACACAATGTTGCCTTCAAAATTAAATGTAAGTATAAAATATTTAACATATTTATAGTCCATATTTACATGTGGATATGGAAGTACAGTGGGGTCCATAAGTGTAAGAGAAGACCACATTGAAAATCTGGGACTCAAACCTGCAAATGTTTTAGGGGTTAATGTAAGCGGGGGGAAAAAAGCAATTATTTGTACTTTAGGTCACTAATCAAATAATTAAATTCATGATATTGATAATGTGAACTGTACAGAAGGTCAGTTGTCTTTCTAGTGAGGACATATTGAATGATATTTGCATGCAGCTCCAGGTTAAGGGTACAGATTCAGCTACTGGGCATGCGCACGTCAATATAGCATCATTTTTGTCACTCTGTATAACAATAATTACTGTTTGTGCATTATTGTAAGGAGTAGGGTTGGGGTAGGTGTAGACGTTAATAAAACAATCTACTAGGTAGAAAATAACATTTATTGTTAGTTTCTGCTTCTTGCCACAGTTAACCCAGAGATTGTTTAGTGACTCATTCTGCAGGTTACATCTATACACCAGTAGGTGGCGACAGGTGACAGTTTAATGAATCGAGCAATGCTGGGTACACGCTACAAGATTATCGGGCTGATTTTGGCCTGATTTCTCCCCTTCCGACAATCCTAGGCAATGTCCGGATTATCTCGGTGCGAGTCACGCAGATCGCAGAATTGTGGCAGGAATCTAACCCCATACGCTGGAGCCGTACCAGAGCACATGCAAGCAGGGAAGATAATTCCGCAAGCAGCTGCAATTCCAGGTTTTCAAAAAGAGATGGCAACAAAGAGGCAAAACTTACTGACTGCAGCTTTAAATACAAGCGTAAGTACACGTAAAAAAAGTCACATTGACTTTTATTTGCATTATATTTGCATTCTTTGTTCTATTTATTTGTATCAATGACCATTTGTTTGTTTAAGCACTTTGTAAATCAAATATCATTCTGAATAGCCATCTGTTGATCACAAGAGTCTGGTATGTGATGCTAGAATATTTTTCAAGAATTATGAGCCATTGTGTATTTAGTGACCCGTATATGAATATTAGCCCATCCTTCTTTCTTTCAGCAATATCTTGGGAAGACAAAATCGGGAAGTCAGAATTACCCGAAAACCACTGCAGTTAAGACATGTATTGTTATCATAAAGTAATTTAACTACTAATGAAACTTAACACTACACTGTGACATGTGTTTATGTAAGTTATTTTAAATTGTAATATATTTCATAGTATATGGTTTTTGACTGTATGTTTGATTAAAAATGCATATGCATGAACATAAAAATCTTTTAAACATAAGAATCTTTTAAAAACAAATCTCACAGACTTTTGCAAGCTTATGTGATTTATGCAATGTGACCTGGTCATATCTTCATGATTTTCTCTCACTAATGCGGCATGTTGAACATTTTTTGTTTTATGGAGATGCTGATCTCCATGCTGATTTATAGTTTACTGTTTGTGTTGAATAAATCAGAAAATCCAAAAGGTTCATGCATATTTTATTCAAGAGTAAAAAAAGAGATTTGTCCCATAGGGCATGCTCACACTGTCCGTACTGTAGGTCAGGAAATCATGATGCTCAGAATGAATCTCCAGAGAAAAATACAAGATATAGAATCACAAATAACTCATGAACGTTTTCATTATTCATAAAGTAAAGCACACTGAGCAACCAAAACAAGGATGAGGCAAAGTGGAATAAACCAGCAGAACTCTTAATAATAATAATCATAAGTAACCAGAATATTGTTTAGAATAATGATCAGAATATACTTCTCCTTAAAAATGTGAGACACGTTAAGGTGTGTCCATATTCGATTTACATTTGAAATAACCATGCAGTCATGCTTTGGCAGCCCGGATGTCTTTTCACAGAATTATATGTTCTTTCACACTACTGGATAACTTCTGTACATCAATAAAGAAACGCAAAAGGTTTAACACCTCATCAGAGCTTAATTAACTGTACAGCCATGTAAACAAACAAAAAATAACCCAACAAACAATAAATAAATAGCTTGAATACAAAATAAAATAACATGAAAATAAGCGATAACAAAACGGTCCTTAAAAATATACGCCATTTATATACAAAACAAAGTCCAATGAATTATGCGTGGCTGGAAATCTGTTCTGTCTAGTGCGGCAACACAGGACAAGGACCTGTTTGAAACCGCCCATAACAGCCCGACGCAATCCCTCAGCTCAAATCACCCCCCTGAAATTTCTCGCATTCGCACACACACGCACGCAGCTGACTGAACGCTTCCCTCCGCTCAGCAGAGAAGGCGGGAAAGTGTCAGACTTCCATAGCAACCGCAGCACGACGTGACAACGGATTTACACAACACAGCGAGCACACAGCATGAGGGGCGTTACGGCGACTCCAAACCTCTGTTATTTGTGGATTAATCGTGACAACCGGTGTGAAGTTATTCGGTGTAATATTAGTTATTCCATAGATATAGTGATTACTAGTAGCAAAACATAGAATTGAAAGAGAAGTGTGAAAGTAAACGGTTACAAGCTTCTCGCACACGTACGAGCGCAAACGTACGCTTCGACGCTTTCGAATAAATAGTGCGTCGGCCTTGTGTTTTATGTTTCACAGCAGGCCAAGAAAAAAAGGTAAGCGTTTGTGAAAACCTACATATCATCATCATCATATAGTAATTATATATCACAAGTCGCCCACGCACGCACACAGACACGCACGCAAAGTGCAAACACGCATAAATAAACATCTCTTCGGACAAAGGAACAGGAAATGCACTCCGTGCTCGTATTTCCATTACATAGCCCCATACCCATAACACTTCATATCCCATCATGCAACTCTCACGCATGATCCATCCTCGCGCGGCCCGTCTCGTGTTTGTCGTTGAAGCCGTTGAACCTCAAGCAGGGAGTTCTGTCTAAATATATCACATAATCCATCTGCTTCATAGACGGTAGCAGTGAAAATGAGAGGAGAGGGGAAGAGGAGCGAGGGACGAGAGGAGGAGGAGATGAATCACTGGATATTGCTGTTGTCGTCCGTGCCGTTAGATTCGGCCATGTTCATCTTGCCCATCGACAGCCCCACGCTGTTGACCACGTCTCGGCGAGGCGGCATGCGCTCGTTTATGCGGTCCAGACCCTTCGCCTCCGCGAAACTGGCGATCTTGTGCTGTGGAGAAAAGCCACGGATGGCTACGAGAGAAAGAGAGATAAAAGAACAGCAGTCACCAATTGCGCAAGGGCGAAATCTAAACCACACAAGCAGACATACCACTAACGGTCACATACTTTTAGACAGATGAGTGATTATTCTACAAATCGGATGACATGATGATATATCTATATCAAGAGACACGCACATACACACGTCTGGGTCATATTTCACTTCAAAGTCATATTTTACAGTTTGTGAAAAAGTAAAAAAAATCAATATATAGCCTGCAATATTTAAAAATATCAAATGTATTTATGTATTAATAAAAATATACTTTTACATTTTCCTCACAAAATGATTAATGTATTGGACAAATTATAGTAATGAACATTTCAGGGGCATTATATTGCAATATAAATAATACTAATAATAATTTTAAAAATATTAATTTATTTAATATTTTGCACAAATTGTCTTTATGCAACAACAAAAAAATGATTATTGGAGTGAAATGTGATCTGGTATGATTAAAAATTTCACTCATTCACAGATATGTCTTCAAACACTCGACTGTTTCACTCTGTTATGTAATAGTCACATTATAAGCACAAATTCACAACTGCACGTATTTCACAACCAGTCACACACAATATACAGTCAGTGTTGGGAAGGTTACTTTGGACTCTTAATAGGTTACAGATTACAAGTTAAAATGCAATAAATTATGTAACTATTTCAATTACATTATTAAAGGATAACATTTGATTTCTTTTCTAAATTTCTACATTTTAAAATAATTTTCAGACATTTAAACCAGGCAGGTTAACCTTACAGTAGAACTCAACTCTGTCAGACTTTCAAAATCCCCATCGCTTCATTTATTTTAAAGAACAGCCATCACAAAATCAGACTTTAGCACTTCATTTTACTTTGAGATTGTTTGAGGTTAAAAACAGATGTGAAATAATAAAAATAACTAGTTTAATAGATACTGTTTTTGAAATTCAATCATTGCATAGCAATGTCAGGAAACACTGGCATCTAACAATGCCTTGGAAAAAAGGTAATCTTAAAAAAATAAAGCATATACATAAAGCCAAATAGGAAATAAAACAGCTATCAAATAAGCATTTGTCCTATTCTGTGTCCTAATCTCCCAAAACACTGGTGTCTCATAATTCAGAACAATCAATCAAAAACATCAAATTAATATTATTTAACATATCCTAGCTTTTTACAGAAAATATTCAGATGTAACCGCTTTGTAATCATTAACATTTTCATAAGTAACTGTAATTTAATTACAATTTTTTTCTCAGTAACTGTAACGGGATCACAGTTACATTTATTTTGTAATTAAATGATGTAATGCCGTTACATGTAACTAGTTACTCCCCAACACTGTATGTGGTGTACAAGGGAACAGCTGTGGCGATGATGGACGTTACATCTTATCACTTCTCACTTCTACTGGAAAACCTCACAAGCACAGTCAATGTTTCCATTAGAAAACAAACCCTTTTCACCAGCATCAAAATAGTATTGTGTACTGTCAATGTTTAATGTGCTTTGATCCATTCTGATGGAAACATAGTGCCTTATACCACAGTCAGGGATGATGTGAGACTCTCTCTTGGGTTTGCTCTCAGACAACAGAGATGTTTTTAAGCTTTCAAATAGCTTTCCCGTCTCACCCTGTGTGCTGAGAAAAGAGTTTCGGAAGTATTTTTGCCACTGATTTTCTCCATATATACTTTGATAAGTAGCTATAAACCTTGAAGTTAACCAACTTGCTCTGATATGAATAATGATGCTAAAACATGAATAACTATTTGAATATTATATATAAAAAAGTGCACCAATGTTATTAACTAAAAACTCTACTATTTATAAAAAATATTTTCCTTCATTCAAATAAAGATGAAATAAATTAGAAAACATTAAACACATGATGAAAATAAGACATTTTTTCCTTGGAAAATAACTGAAATAAGTTGAATTCATGTATTAAATTTACTAAAACTCTAAACCAAAAAAAAACTTAAAATGACACAAGCACACCAAATCACCAAAAACTAACATTTAAAAGTAAAAAAATAGCTTATAAACAATATTAATAAATTCTATAATATAATTAAAATATGTTTAAAATAACACTGCTGTTTACTTAATATCGTCCACTAAGAAATTAAGTATTTATTCCAAGAATTACTGAAGAACAAAATATTGTATATATATTTATTTGACTTTTATCTTTTCAATTTTAAGGTTTACTGGGCCTCGTGAAAGGTTCTGTGCAAACTTTTCTAAAACAATTCCTAAATAAATGTTCTCATTTCATGATTTTTTTTTAATGAAAGATCTACACAGAAATTCATTCGACTTGTTTTGTATTATATTGTCATCGTGAATGCAACATAATGAAGGATTTCGGATGTGAACATGTTTTGATTTCAAGTAAGAATCACTTCTACAGAAGCTTCACAACCTTGGAGCTCTAGGTCAATCTAACAAAGCTAATATGTTATTGATTTAAAGCCAATTTTGCTATATGGAGACTTTAAATGGCATTTATTATTCAGAACCCTCTTTGACCTTTAAGTCATTGTTTACCAGATTTAAGCAAAGACCATTTAGAATGAGTCTAAAAAACAAACCCTGTCATAGAGAGGTCACATGATCCCTGCAGATCACATGGTCATGATAGACCAAACCCAGAGTGAGTGCGCGAGGATCGGCGCTGGGGTGATCAGCGTTTGGGGCGGGGTGCTGTAAGAATACTGGGTCATTAGTGAGAGGCAGGGGCGCGTGCCCTCACCTGCCTATGGCCCAGATTCTTGCCGTCTGCTGAGTTATTCTGTAACCTTGCTGATTAGGTACATAAGAATGTGTGCCGTTGGAAAAAAAGTGTTGAGAACAGCAGAGCAGTATCCAGCATTTGTATAAGCAGGAAGACACAGGTGTGTGTGTGTGTGTGTGTGTGTGTACATGTCTATGCATGTCTCAGTGTATAATACACCATTCAGACTATAGCTTTCTAAACAACATTGTGTTACAATTATCAACAGAGGACATATTTTATACACTGATTTAAACAGAACTGAGATCTAGTTTTTACTGAAATGAGATTGTCTATTGGCTGGATGTACGTTATGATGTATGAGACTTATATCCATGCTGAAAAAACAGCTTAAACTGTGCTGTTTTATGCAGGTCTGTTCTCCAAGTGGCCCAAACCCTCTAAAACTAGCAAAACAGATCACCTTTGCCAGCACGGGAGATGAGAAAACTATTTAGGCTGGTTTAAACGGTTTCTTTTAGCGGGGATTTGATTATGACATTATGTATACTATTATGGGAAGGAATTCATTAAAATGATAATCAAACCGGATGCTACATATTCCTATCTGGACTTATTAGTCGAAAATCGGTAAGCAATTTAGCCATAACTTTTAACAGAGATTGTATTAGAAAAACTTGACTAGTGTAAAATGGAGAAAACGTAAGTCTGTGAAACAAATTTACCTCAGAGAAAACTAATCGTGTTTGAAAACTGTTCTAAGATATTAACACAATCTGATAAAACCTCCATTAGGAATGCCCTCAAAGGTTAATTTTTTTTATAAATTAAGCAAATATTTTTTAATCTAGAAATTAAAATTGTATTTTCATTAGTCTGTAGTCTTTGTAATTACATGTGGCTTAAAAACAATACAAGCGTACGGTTAATGTTTTTGAAAGAAGTCTCTTATGCTCACCAAGGCTACAAATGGTTAAAAATACAGTAAAAACAGTCAAATTTGGAACAAATTACAATTTCAAATAAGTGTTTTTTATTTGAATTAGTTTTCAAATGTAATTTATTGCTGTAAGTCAAAGCTGAATTTTCAGCATCATTTCTCCAGTCTTTAGTGTCACATGATCCTTCAGAAATCATTCTATGCTGATTTACTGCTCAAAACACATTTCTGATTATTATCAATGTTGAAACCAGTTGTGTAGCTTCATATTTTTGTGGAAACCATGATATTTATTTTTTTGACTAATATATAATTAAAATGAACAGTATTTATTTGAAATAGAAAACTTCTGTAACATAAATATTTTATTGTAATTTTTGACCAGTTTAATGTATCCTCGCTAAATAAATGTATTAATTTCTTTAAAAAATGTTTTACTGACCCCAAACTTTTAAATAGTGTATGTTCCCATTTAGACATCTAGATAAATGTGTAAATATGTGTGTGTGTCTGTGAGAAATACACAATCTCTGACCAGTCATAGCAGCCCACACGCTCAGTTAGCTAGGCTGCGCTGTCTAGCACGCTAGCGTGTTACGGCGGTCGCTATGAAACCTCTGAGCAGCACAGAGAGATAGAGGCCGGCCAGTTTACCTTCTTCATCCTCAACCGTCTCCACGGCTTCAACGGCCTCGGTGGTAGCTGAGGAAGCACAGAAAGACAGACGGAGAGAGGGAGAGATGGATGGGGGAGTTTATTGTGACAGTCATGCACGCAGCACAGTCCCCCAGCATTAGCTGCCAAGTAGCTGCCGCGGACAGTTAGCGTTAGCCGGTTAGCGTCCCCGTATGTGTGCACATGATGGTTTAATTAGCGAAGAGAATGAACAAAAGTGTTTGACTAAAAGAAAGGGGTTAGCAAACATGTCCACGAGTTTGTAAGTCATTATCTTAGTGACCTTGAAAGAAAAAAAAGAGGCTGTGATGGGAGATAGAAAGTGATGTTTGCTTTTGTAACTCACCGCTCTGCAAGGTCTGTTTTCCTCCAGACAGTACGCCGCTCGGCAGCATGCCGGTGGGGGTCAGACCTTTCAGGGTTAACACATTCTCACTCTCCTCTCTGTCGAAATACAACCACACATCTGCAATTAAACACTCATATATGCCACACAAACTCAACAATGCGCTTGTCATGCGCAGTGTTGTTTTTATTAACTTAAGAGTTTTTAAAAATCAATTTTGTTAGTTGAAATAAAGCAGAAAAAAAATCCATATAAGATGAAAAGCCTGAAAATGAACTGAACTGGAATGAAATAAGTACTACAACTGATAAAATTGAAATAAAAATAAATGAAAGCTAAAGTGAAATAATTTAAATGAAAAAAATGTATAAAATGACTCAAAATTGAACACTGGCAATTTAAAAAATAATTCAAAATATGAATAAACACTGTAATATTATATAAATAATACTAAACTGTTAACCATTAGCCATTTGATTATTTAATATTCTTATTTGCATAATTATGAAGTTAATGACATTAACTGGACAAGCTCAGCATGCAACTGCTTGTCCATTTGTGGAAATGTGTCTTCTGAAACGTACTACAATAATACAACACATGGATGTTTTTGCAAATCAACACACAAATATTTAATGATGTAAGTATTGTTTAGTTTGTGATTGGTCACCTTTGGCACTGCATTACACATGTGATTAAAGTCAGTGTTAGCCAAAGTTAAAAGTGGCCTTAACCCATGATTTAAAAAGTAGTCAAACCTGTTCATAAGAAGGGGATGTCCCAATAATTTTGTTCATATAGCGTATTTTAGTGGGTAGCCAAATAATGAAAATTATTTAAATGGTAGAAATGACAACACTGTCTCACACCGCACAAACACACACATTTTGCTATACAGTATCTCACATAAGTGAGTACACCCCTCATGTTTTTGTAAATATTTTATTATATATTTTCATATGACAACAGTGAAGAAATTACACTTTGCTAAAATGTAAAGTAGTGAGTGTACAGCTTGTATAACAGTGTAAATTCGCTGTCCCCTCAAAATAACTCCACACACAGCCATTAATGTCTAAACCACTGGCCACAAAAGTGAGTACACCCCTAAGTGAAATTGTCCAATTAGCCATTTTCTCTCCCCGGTGTCATGTGACTCGTTAGTGTTACAAGGTCTCAGGTGTGAATGGGGAGCAGGTGTGTTCAATTTGGTGTTATCGCTCTCACTCTCTCATACTGGTCACTGGAAGTTCAACATGGCACCTCATGGCAAAGAACTCTGAGGATCTGAAAAAAGGAATTGTTGCCCTAAATAAAGATGGCGTAGGCTATAAGAAGATTGCCAAGACCCTGAAACTGAGCTGCAGCACGGTGGCCAAGACCATACAGCGGTTTAACAGGACAGGTTCCACTCAGAACAGGCCTCGCCATGGTCGACCAAAGAAGTTGAGTGCACGTGCTCAGCGTCATATCCAGAGGTTGTGTTTGGGAAATAGACGTGTGAGATGTGAAAAAGTAAGCTGCCATGCACACGCACTTGCTACCATCAGAGTCTTTTATGCAGGCTTGAACTGAGCGCTGATGTTTAACAACTTCCTGTCCTCTTTAGGGATGACACTGGGGGAACTTCAAATTAGTTGATTCACCACAGAACAGTTTAATCATTGCCAGGAGAGAAAGAAAATGCCTACATGTTTAGATATGGCTTCTTTTTTGACCTACATGTACTGTGTTCACCGACAATTTTTCTGTAAGCAGAGCCCATGTTGTGATTTCCCAGTAGCATTCCTGTCGATGCACCGTCTAAGGGCCGAAGATCAGGGCAGTATTCCAGCCTTGACATGATAACAGAGATTGTTCCAGATTCTCTGAATCCACTGTAGCTTCAAAGCAATTTTTCTCTGAGAAACTGATATTGCTCCACTATTTTTCGCTGCAGCATAATTGGTGATCCTCTTCCCATCTTGACTTCTGAGAGACACTGCCACTCTGAGAGGCTCTTTTTATACCCAATCATGTTGCCAATTGACCTAATAAGTTGCAAATTGGTCCTCCAGCTGTTCCTTATATGTACATTTAACTTTTCCGGCCTCTTATTGCTACCTATCCCAACTTTTTTGGAATGTGTAGCTCTCATGAAATCCAAAATGAGCCAATATTTGGCATGACATTTCAAAATGTCTCACTTTCAACATTGATATGTTATCTATATTCTATTGTGAATAAAATATAAGTTTATGAGATTTGTAAATTATTGCATTCCTTTTTTATTCACAATTTGTACAGTGTCCCAACTTTTTTGGAATCGGGTTTGTATGTAAACAATAGTACCCTTATAAAAACATCTTTGTAACTTATACTCAAAAAGGTGCATATTACCTTAGAGTACCAATATGTACCTTAATGTACAACTATGAAACTTTTTGGGGTAAATAAGCTACAAAGATGTGCTTTTAAGGGTACTATCCCTGTGACAAGCTGTTGTATTTCTTTCTTTTTTTTCTCTCTCTTTCGTTCTGTTTTATAATCATATGTAATAATATAATCATAAAGCATATTAAGCAAAAAGGTATGATTAAAAATAAAACCTGTCAATTAGACAAGGGTTAACTGAAAAAAATAGGTATAACACTAGACATTCCGTCCCCCCCACTTTTGAAATGATGGCTATGCTCCTGTGGTGGCCACACAAAATATTGACACTTTGGGCCCAATTTGGACATTTTCACTTAGGGGTGTACTCACTTTTGTGGCCAGCGGTTTAGACATTAATGGCTGTGTGTTGAGTTATTTTGAGGGGACAGCAAATTTACACAGTTATACAAGCTGTACACTCACTACTACATTGTAGCAAAGTGTCATTTATTCAGTGTTGTCACATGAAAATATATAATAAAATATTTACAAAAATGTGAGGGGTGTACTCACTTCTGTGAGATACTGTGTATGTGTATATATATATATTAAATGTCTTACGCACCCAAACCACAAACATGTGTTCCCAACCCCTCCCAGACTCACCGCAGGACTGAGAACATTTTGGCCATTTTGCCGATGGCACGGATCTTGTTTCTGATGACCTCTTTACGGGCGGCCGCAGCATTAGCTAAGAGGAACCAGAAAACAAACTTAGATTTCATAAACAACATACTGAAGCTGAATATTCTGCATAACAAGATTTTAAAATGAAGCAATGTCTAATTCTTATTTTTAAAGCTAAAGTACATAAATGTTCATTGTTCAGTTGCTAAACAATTTAAGTTGTTAGAGCAGGGGTTTTCAATTTTTTTTTGTCAGCCGAACCCCTTTGACATAAATTATTTACTGAAAATACCCCCTGATATTTTAAGTAAATATTTAAATAATTTAATGTCACATTTGCATATTTAACTTTAAAAACTATTTTTATCCATTTTAAAATTTCAGTAATATTTATATAGTTATTGTTATTATTACACTCAGAAAATTATAAAATTCATATTACTTTAATTTATAATGTATTACATTTTTTCCACAATACTTTTTTTTTTAAATACAGGGTTTTCCAAAAAGAGAATTATATTTATACATTTAAGATTTTACATTTACATGACAATTGTATAAACCTGTAACGTTTATTTGCAAAAAAGTTTTAATTTAATTTGTATTTATTTATTTTTTATTAATTTGCTAATGGTATACACTTGTAGGCATACCCTGTACCAACTCACGAACCCCCTGCAATTGCCTCACGAACCACCAGGGGTTCGCGAACCCCACTTTGGCAAACCCTGTGTTAGAGAATGCCAAAAATTAAGCACAATGTTTATTTTAGTTGTATTTGACTTTAAAAACTATAGGTGTAATAATTTAAATGTTCTAGTCCTGTGCATTTTAGAAAACATTAGAGGAAAAATGTAAGAGTAATGTGCAGTCCTCACCATCAAATATCTCCTCTCCATCATTCATAAGCTCATCATCAGAGCAGATACTGAGGACATTCACCAACATTTCTGTCACTGTAGAGGAGTCAAAGATCAAAACATTTGACATTTTAGCATAAACTATGACCAATTTTGAACAAATACATTCACAACAACAACATAATAATAAATGCTATATTGATAAACTTGATCCTTTAATCTCCATCTCTATCAAGTGAAATATTTTTGGATGGCTCATTTGCTTCATTCTAGTTTGACTTGTTGGGACAGAATAGATGGAGCTATTCAATCTGCTTTGTTTTAACAAGTCAGCAGAAGAGCGCATCCACTTTCCTCACACACACCCATAATTTGTGCAGTCACAAAGCCTGGCTGTCTCCAGGAAGAATGAGAATGTCTCAAGCTGTTTAGCAACATTGTTCAAGAACATGTTTCCCCGAATTTCCCACCTTTCTCTCCAACGAACGGAAGAGACCAGGTGAAGACGTCCATGAAGTTGGGCAGCCAGTACGGATGTGGTGAGCAGTTGAACTGTCGTATGTTCATTACGTTGTTCTCATATTTAAGCACGGCCGCTGTGGACAGGCATTAAGGCAATTATATTCACTCAAAACAAACATATTTACATAAGTATCTCTAATGAACATCTGTAACTTACTTGTTTTTGCACATGATTGACACACAACAAAAACACAAAGCCTTGCAACTTTGCATTAAATACAATGGCCTTTGACATACTTCAGTGTTTATAAATCTTACAAAACAGGTTTGTGTAGGAGAGACATATGGAAACCTATCAAAAACATGCCTGGGTTACATTTCATATTTCAGACAAAGATAAGAAAAAATATTTTGCACATAGAAAATTAAGCCTTTTCAGGACAACAGGAAGTTGATATACAGTATATGAATATATGTGTGTAAATAATAATGATTGTAATTAATAAATAATTATATAAATTGGATTATGTCTTTTTGTCTATTATATATACAATTCCTAATTATTTGTATTATATTATTAATTTCATTTTTAAATGTAATGAAAAATATTCATTTATAAATAAACTGTTTGTTGTCTATATTTGTTGTATAACTTTGTATTAAATTAAATTGATGCTGATCTACACTAGAGTTAAAGTGTTACATTAAAATCATAGAATAAAACTCATGCACACACACAGAAAAAAATATAATATCATTATAAGAATAAAGTTGTAATTTTGTTTTCTTCAAGATTCAATTCGTTTCATTCTGAGCTTCACCTGCTCGTATAATGAACCGCATGTGGCAGAGAGAAAACTTGAATTCAGACCTTTGTTGTTGTAAACGTCCAGGTAGTTTGGAGCAGAGAAGATGGTGATGAGAGAAGGGAAACCTGTAGTCTGACTCTTCCTGTACATACGGTAACTGAGAGAGCAAGAAGATAATTACAGTATGGCAATCAGAATCACTATAGGAAATAAGTGAGGGAATCATATCTTCTTCCTCAGATTTTGCTAAACATTAAGTACTTATTTGTGGTGGACCCTGTTTAAAACCCACCAACATTTTAGTTTATCAAAGTCTCAGATCATTATAAATGATTGTTTGGAAGTCTTTATTCACTGTTTACTTTAAAGAACTTGGCTTTTAATGTGCGAAGGAGTGCAATAAAACAAAATTATGAACATAAAATAAATATGTTTAAAGAACATTAATATTATTAGTCTGTGAAAATGAATGTACTCCGTCTGTTGTCGTCTGTTGTACTGAGTAATGTAGATGCATTACTGCCTGTTGTTTAGCTGAATGTAGTTCACTAGTATAGTATAGTTCACTATTGTGGAGTATTGTAGAGTATCTTTGCACATTTAAAGCTACACTGACAGATAAGTGGGCCTGGGCTGAGGTGAATAGGTGAATGTTTGTGCACTGATGGCATGTCAGATCAATATACACTACTGTACTGTAATGTATGTGGATTATGGAGAATCAATTGTTCCCTGCGTCTGTCTGTCTGCTGTATTTGATCATCCATCAACACAAACTCCACCAGCCTGTCAGTGAAAGACATACACATACTTGTGTGTGGGTGTTTCGTCGCGTTCTACATCTGCAGGAGGTGAGGAAAGAAAGAAAAGCAGCCATACAGAAAGAGACAAGAGGTCAAAGGTGATGTTGGTGTTGGGTTCTCACCCCGCGTCCTGTGCCTCATGTGCCCTGATGACAGACAGTAAGTTGTTGGTCTGTAAAAACTCACACACCGCAGGATAGCTGTAAAAATGATAAAACAGACATTAATGAGGCTTGATAAACACTATTTACAGTCCTTCACTCATAACACAACTCATTTGACTAAATAACTAGCTAAATACTACATACTCCGCCAGGCTGAGAGACCATCTAAAACCAGCAAACCACCATAGACTGTTGTTTTCTCCTACAGGGTGTTAGTGTGTCATTGCTAATAGTCCAGATAGCACATGTGATTTAGATCTAGCATATCTGTTGAAACCTCATTGCCAGTGCATTAGGTTTCATTTGATTACACAGCCTTCTGATATTTATGATAGTGGACTTTACCCATTGCTAGCGTGTTTATTATTGTCTTACTGCTATCAGCCACCAGGGGGAAGCAGTGATGTAAATGTGCAGCTTACAGTGAAAATCACCATTATTTTCTGCTCAAAATATCTGAAGGGTCTAAATGTGACAGTAAAGAGATGAGCACTCAGACTCGGTGGTGAATGATTGCATGTTTAAGAATAGTCCTGCATGTCATTTGTTAGTTTAACTTAGAAGTCCGTTATTTTCTTTTTCATACTGGTATATTGTAAGTAACAGACCTGAAGCGCACACAGACACACCGATCATCCACTGTGTTTCATTGATTCCAGAAGGTTTCATAAGAAGTGAAAACATTGAGGATTGTGGGTAATAACGTTCACACCCGAGGCTCTCGTTCACAGGCTGCACAATGTTAGCTGTGGTATCCTCTCTCTCTCTCTCTCTCTCTCTCTCTCTCTCTCTCTCTCTCTCTCTCTCTCTCTCTCGCTCTCTCTCTCTCACACACACACACACAGACACACACACACTCTCTCTCTCTCTCTCTCTCTCTCTCTCTCACACACACACTCTCTCTCTCTCTCTCTCTTTCTCTCTCACTCTCTCTCTCTCTCTCTCTCTCTCTCTCTCTCATTTCAAACACACACAGACACACACACACTGAATCTCTCTCTCTCTCTCTCTCTCAAATTATTTTATTAATAAATAAAAATATAATAAAATGCTATAAATAATAAATGAATGAAAAATATTTAAAACTATTTTAAATATGTAGTGCATTTTATATTAAGTATTATAAAATTTATTTTTTTAATATTTATATTTTCTTGTTTATTTTTAGTATTATTTTATTTATTATTATCATTATTATTAAGTATTTTTTAATTATTATAAATATGTTTCATTAACAAAAAAATAATAATATGATATGTAATAATAATATGTACATATGAATATAATATCCTAATATTTATGTCTAAATGTCTTTATTTTCAAACGTTAAGCCATCGTACATTCATTTGGTGGAAACCTGCTTCTCCTTTGTTGGCAACAGGTTTAAAAATGCTTCTCATTACAAAATGCTTCACTATTTATTGAATTAAATAGGAGCCTTCGTGATTTGATAATCGCACTAAGCCATATCACGAGTTCAGTTTCATTTCGATTAATCGCTTGGCCCTCTTTTCTATCTTCTCTTTCTTTTCTGCTCCATCATTTCTGTCTTTCTCGCAGGTTCTCACTATATCTCTGTATCTTCATATCTCAGCGGATCTGGCAGTAGTAGCCAGTTGTCATGGTAACGGCAGAGCGCAGATTCCCGTGGGATTGTGGGGATTCTGTGTTGTGCTGAGGCTGCTCACTGTTTGGACTGCTTTACAATTCCAATTAAACTTGTGCAGCACTTCATCTGCACCTTTATTTCACTGTACAAACGCTCCCTGAGGAACATCGGTTTGCTCAGTGGTTGCTCGTTCATAGCACAGAAGACTTCAAATTTAAGATGGCTCTCCTAAAATTCCCTAGAGGCAATATAAAGATACATAAATGACACAAGTGTTGACATACAGTAAGATTATAGCGTTATAAAATAAATGTGGATCGTCAGAGTCATTGTTGAGCTACTGGGGGATTTTCTGAGGAGAAATGTGATCAGGAGAGTCTCAATGTGCTGTCTAGGAGAAATCACAGAGATACTGAAGGAGGCTGTGTGGTTTACCTGTAGAAGTAGGAGCATCCGCGGACAGAGTTGTGGCTGAAGTAATCTTGACTCTTTTCATTGCCGAAGTCCTCCAGCGGGTCGGACCAGAGCAGGTCACACATGGGGCCAAACGCTGGCGGTTCCTTGAACCTGTCCAGCTGAGAGACAAACAGAGAGACAGTGATTGTCTAGTAGTATAAGAATACAAATGTGCTCTGTGTCGAGAATCGATACTGAATGTGACAAACCTTCTCAAATGTGCGTCACAATGAGTGCATGTTTAATATATTCATACTCTGGAGGCAAATTAGTTGACAAATTTCCTCACAGATACATATATATATATATACATCGTTTTTCTTAAAATAAATGTAAAAATGTAAACAATGTTGCTTTATTTTAATCTAAATGCAAAAAAGTGGCTCAGTATTAGTTATGATTTACCAATTAAAATGTTTATTTTAAGTATGTACATAAATACATAATACAGTGAGTCATCTGCTCAGTGTCAACATCACTAAAATGTAAAATGATTAAATATGCTAATAATACAAATAAATGAACAACATTATTAATATTTAATCATATTTTTCTGTATTATTTTATCTTAGTTTACATCACACTATAGTTTTTTTATACTACATTTTTACTAAATTTTTTAAATACATTTTTATTTTATTTCTGCATTGAAAATATAAATGTACTTTGTTGTATAAAGAAGACATAAGAATGATGATTTTAAACAACAGTGTGGTGTGCTGTGTTTGTGCACAGCCTGTTCATTGCTAAAGAAAATAGACCCGAAGCATAACGGGAGATTTACAGCAGATCCGTCAAACGTCTGTTGTTAGAGCTCAGTCTTAAGACATAAAACATTTGAAATCATCTAGGAATGCTTGATAAGCAGTTTCTGGGGAACAGGAACTGGATTTACCGTTCAAAAGTTTGGAGTGGGTAAGGTTTTTTGTGGTTTAGACTCTTATACTCACCAAGGTTGAATTTGTATGATCAAAAATACTGTAAAAACTGTAATATTGATAAATAGTATTACCATTTAAAATAGCTGTTTTATTTTGCATTATATTTTAAAACTTATTTTATTCCTGCGATGCAAAGCTGAATTTCAGCATCATTACTCCAGTCTCCAGTGTCACATGATCTTCAGAAATCATTCTATGTTTTACTCAAGAAACATTTCTTATTTTTGTTGAAAGCAGTCGTGCTGCTTAATATTTTTGTGAAAACCATGACACATTTTTAATCTTTGAGCAGAAAGTTAAGCATTCATTTGAAAGAAAAACAGTTTGTGAAAATGTAGTCAAAAAGTCAAACTTTTAAACGGTAACATGACATACACACACACACACACACACACACATTCCTCCTCACCCTCTTAATGTCATCTAATGTGTGTATCTCTGGAGACAGGCCACCATGAACACACAAAAACTGCTGATTCATCAGAGCAGCCAGAGGCAGACAGTCGAACGCATCCATGCACGCATCGTACACCTGCTCCGAGTATTTGATTTTACCTGAAAGGAAGAGAGACAGAGATCACACACCTGCACGGAGCATCTGATTTCACCCGAGAGACAGAGAGTGAGAGACAAACAAACAAACAAACAAACAAAGAGAGCACAGGAGAGATACAGATGAGAAGTAATGTCACTCCAGAGCTCAGAAATGAAGTGTGCTCCTTCTGAACGGTTTATTTTCTCTGTATGAAACTAATTTGTACATTAAGCTCCTGCATTCATTTACACTTTCAGAGGACACTAAACCAGATGTGTGTGTGTGTGTGTGTGTGTGTGTGTGTGTGTGTGTGTGTGTGTGTGTGTGTGTGTGTGTGTGTGTGTGTGTGTGTGTGTGTGTGTGTGTGTGTGTGTGTGTGTGTGTGTGTGTGTGTGTGTGTGTGTGTGTGTGTGCTGTGTGTGTGTGTGTGAATGTGTGTGTACATCAAAACGAGTAATTTTAATAAACCAATTGAATATGTAAAATTATCTTAATGTTTTAAACTGTGTTGGGGAAAGTTACTTTTAAAAGTAAACAAATGTGAATATGACAATAAATTGCGTTACTTCAAAAAAAGTAACTAATTACCAATTTATTAAATTGTTTACTTTTTAAGTATACAATTAAATACACTTCCATTACAACTGCGTGTTGGGGAAAGTTTTTAAACAGTTTTAAAAGTTGCGTTATTGTTTGTTTTTAATACAATATTGCGTTACTCCCTAAAAAAGTAACAAATAATTACATTTTACACCAAAAAGTGTAATGAATAAAAACTTTTTATGGAAAGTAATGCGTTATATTACTTTTGCGTACTTTCGCGTTAGAACGCAGGAGAAGACGTTTTTAAATATGTAATAAAAAACCAATCAAGCACAATTGTTATTGTTTGTTTTTAATACAATAAGATCTATTTATAGCAAATGTAAAAGCCCTTTCACACCAAAAAGTGTAATGTTAATAAACCTCAGATATATTTTTGTTGTTTAACTGATAGGAAGAGTAAATCACGTTTTGCGTACAGTAGAACGCAGGAGAAGAAGTTTAACACTCTTCAGCAATAAAAAACACTTTTTTAATTCATTTTGATGAATACAATTGTTAGTTTATCTGTTTTTTTGTGAAAGTGGTATGAATTAATACTTATTAGTATGGTTGAACTGGATCACATTTAGTCAAAGGTCAGCAGCAAACACATCATGGTTAATAAAATGAGATTAGATATATTTTTGTTGTTTAACATATTTAATTATTGCAGGTTTGCGTCATAATAAATGGGAAAATAAGTAACTGAGTTTGCACACTTTTTAAAAAAGTAACTAAGATATTTTCAGAATCTGTTTTTTGTTACTTTACTAGTTAATTAAAAAGTACACATTCACATTTAGTAACTAGTAATGCGTTACATGTTCATTGATTACAACTGTGATGACGACACATCCCTCCCAATGCACTCAATTGAAAAAGTAACTTTTACTCATGGTTTGAAATGCAGAATGACACACACAAAAACTAAGCCCACACCTCCCAACGACCAGGTGCTCTCCCAGTCTCAACCACTTTTACTCATGTTTGAAATGCTGACCAGCCAAAAACTGATGTGCTCTGTCTGTCTCCAGCCGATGTAAGGAAGACCCTATCTAGGATTAACCCACGCAAGGCTGTGGATCCTAACAACATACCTGGCCGTGTACTGAAAGACTGTGCTGAACAGCTGACAGATGTCCTAACAGATATCTTCAACACCTCGCTGAGCCAGGCAGTCATCCCCACATGTCTCAAATCCACAACAATCATACCGGTACCAAAGAAATCACCTGTGTCCTGTCTAAACGACTACCGTCCCATAGCACTGACTCCAATCATAATGAAGTGCTTTGAGAGGCTAGTCATGCACATCATCAAAACCAGCCTCCCCAACACACTCGATCCGCTCCAGTTTGCATACCACCCAAACCGCTCTACGGATGATGCAATTTCCTCCACCCTCCACCTGGCTCTCACCCACTTAGAAAATAAAGACTCCTATGTTAGAATGCTGTTCATTTAGCTCAGCATTCAACACAATAATTCCACAACAGCTCATTAATAAACTAAACCTGCTGGGCCTTAATAATTCCCTCTGTAACTGGATCCTGGACTTTCTAACCGGAAGACCTCAGTCAGTCCATGTCGTCCGCAACACCTCGAGCACTACCACACTGAGCACAGGTGTCCCACAAGGCTGTGTGCTCAGCCCGCTGCTCTTCACGCTGCTGACCCATGACTGCACTGCCAAGTTCAGCTCCAACCACATCATCAAGTTTGCCGATGACACATCAGTGGTAGGTCTCATCAGCAACAACGATGAAACGCACTACAGAGAGGAAGTGGCACAGCTGGCTGAATGGTGTGGTGCAAACAACCTGTCTCTCAATGTAATTAAGACGAAGGAGGTTGTAATGGACTTCAGGCAAAACTCTGGTGACCACCCCCCACTGACCATCGACAGTTCGACTGTGGAGAGAGTCAGCAGCACTAAGTTCCTGGGGGTGCACATCAAGGAGGACCTCACCTGGACCACCAACACTACATCACTCTCTAAGAAGGCGCAACAGCACCTACACTTTTTCCGCCGGCTGAAAAAAGCAAGTCTCCCTCCACCCATCCTCACCACTTTCTACAGGGGAATCATTGAGAGCGTGCTGACCAGCTACATCACTGTCTGGTACAGGAACTGTAGTGCAGCAGACCGCAAGACCCTCCAGCGGACAGTGAACACAGCTGCAAAGATCATCGGTGCCCCTCTCCCCTCCATCCTGTACATTTTCCTCGCACGATGCTCCAGTAAAGCTACCAAAATCGTGAAGGACCCCACCCATCCCTCCCACAGTCTCTTCCAGCTACTACCCTCAGGAAGACGGTACCGGAGCATCAGAGCCCGATCCGCCAGACTGCTCAACAGCTTTTTCCCCCAGGCTGTAAGAGCCCTGAACTAAAAAAAAACCCGCCCCTCTCTGAAAGCCCATACAAACCCCTACCTCCTGAAACATGGACCATCACCCCCCCCCCCCCAACCTTACCACATCACAGAAAAAAACTGTCTGAGACTTTTTTGTGCAATTGCACAACTGTGTGTGTTGAAAGCTACACACAGGTGAGTGGGCCTGTACAAACCCCCTGTAGTAACACACTCTCCTCTATCCGCACTAGACACTTTTCACACATTACTATGTGTACAAAATCCCACACAAGACTCAATAGTATATGTATGTTTACATGCTCATGCACTACAAATCACCTT
Organism: Ptychobarbus kaznakovi; assembly: GCA_027422405.1. Classification (NCBI taxonomy): domain Eukaryota; kingdom Metazoa; phylum Chordata; class Actinopteri; order Cypriniformes; family Cyprinidae; genus Ptychobarbus; species Ptychobarbus kaznakovi. Next base: position 8,867,731 of record CM049811.1, on the reverse strand, counting down.
ACACTGTTCACCTAGCCAGCTGCTTGACTTACGATGTTTCTCTCTGCACATGTACAGTATTCATCGGAAGCATTCGTACAGTTTGTATAGTTTGTATTTTTTAGTCTACGTGTAGGGTAACATTTATATTAAGTATATTTATAGTAAAAATCTGTCAGTGGGTTAGTTGTGAATAGGTTTATAGTGTTCTCTTTTACTTCATTGTTTTATGACTGTATTCATGAAGCACCGTGGTCCTGTGAGGCATGGCGTTTAATTCCACTGTATGTACCCACATGTAGCAGAATGACAATAAAGCTCAACTTGACTACTACTACTTTTATTTTATTTTTATTATATATTTAATTACTTAAATTACCATGGAGCTCCTTAAAATTTAGAATCATTTAAATATATAATAACTTTTCTAGTATTTATTAAATGTATTTAAAGTTGGAGCTTACATACACACACACAAATATATATATATATATATTAATCATTCATTAAGCTGGGTCTAATTAAAATTATTATTTTTAATATTCACAATTTTTATTTTGTTTTATATCATGCTAACGACACTTCAGACTTCATGTAGAGAGGAAGATTATTATTGAATAATGACTTTCAGTCGCAAACATGAGGATGCGTAAATAATGACATTTTTTTTTTTTATAAAATTTGTATTTTTTTTAATTTAGTAAAATAATTTACTTTATTAGTAGTAGCAGAAGTAGAAGTAGTAGTATTTAGTTTTATTTTAAGCTGATTTTAGGTGTATGGTGTGTCTCAATTTAGAAAGCACAGTAAACATTTGTATATAAGTTTGAGCATTAATGTGTGTGTGTGTGTGTGTGTGTGTGTGTGTGTGTGTGTGTGTGTGTGTGTGTGTGTGTGTGTGTGTGTGTGTGTGTGTGTGTGTGTGTTCTGTCAGTCAGCAGATGGTAAAGGAGGGCACCCTCTCCTCCTCACTCCCCTCATCAGGGAAATCACACTCACAGGCTCCCTGGGCCCAACATTAACAGGGAAATTAATTTCCTGCTAATCATACTCCCTTCTCTCTCTTTCTGTCTGACAAGAGACTGCTCCAGAAAAAGACCTCCATCAGAGGAGAGCAGAGGTGAAATGTTGTATTTATAAGAATTGTGTAGTTTCACACCTTAAATGTAAGTGCAGAGACACCGTAAATGAAGAGACAGAGTTTTCCTCGTGTCAGTAGTAGTACTCACATTCTTGTTTGAAAGTGAAATATTCAGTCAAATGTCTACATTCATGGTTTCCTCGCAGCAGAAACAGCGTCTTTGGGTAGAGGCTTTTCAGAGACCAGAGGTAAAGGACACACTGAAGGACAGAATATAGATAGAAAGAAAGATGCTTTCACAGACCACATCAAGATATTTAGGCAAAGGTGGTGTGTACTACAATCTAGGGTCACTAAGCAGGGTAGAACAGAACCTTAGGACATACTCACCTCAATACTGAAGTACCCTCGGTCCACATAGTCCCCTAGAAACAGGTACCTCGTTGTAGCAGGAGACCCGCCAACCTCAAATAACTTCATCAGGTCGAAGAACTGCCCGTGAATATCCCCGCACACTGCAACAACACAAAAAACATTGGCAATGGCTGAAGGAAACAATAGTGCTTGCAAAAGAGTAATAGAAGGAAGAATTTAGCAGAATGACACTTTGAGACGTTTGAAAAAGAGACTGAGACCTCTTAACTGTAGTTCAGTTTTCATTAAATAAACTCTGATGCAACCCAAATGTTTGAGAAAAAAATAATAATAAAAAATCAGAATGTAAATATAACAGTGGCATAAACTTATTTATCAGTTAAAATCAAAGGAAGACATTAAAACTTCCTACTTTAAGTTTATATATATATATATATATATATATATATCTATTTTAGGATTAGAGATTATTATAGGATTTATTTAATATTATTTAAAACATATTTAAAATAAATAAATTAATAAATAATAATATTGGTATACAGTTAGTTATAAGTGTTAGCATAGAAACCTTACAATTCTAAAAAAAATATTTATTTATTTTAGGATTAGATTTATTTATTAATTCATTAAATTGTCTAATAATTTTAAACATATAGATATATTAAATTAAATATATAATACTTTTTACAATATATAATTGTTATACAGTTATTTGCCAGTGTAAATCAAAGGCCAGGGTAAAAAAAACTACTATTTTAAAGCTCTGCTTACAACATTGATGATAATCAAAACTACTGAACACAAGCAATTTAAATGTACAAAGAGTTTAAAGTGAGCCGTCATCTTGAAAGTCAATTTTCTATTGTTAAAAGTCTCACAATAAGTATTTGTGCTTACTTTTTCTGTCACGAACATATGTAAACATAAATTGTGGAGAAATTGGAATAAAAAATTATAATTTATCTAATTTTTTAGTACATAAGTACATATTAGAACATCAAAATGGCTCTTGCAATTATTCTGTGATATACAACGTATGGTTATTTTGTTAACACTGTAAGATCTTGTCTCTGGCTATGGTGATAAAATCCAATAGTTATAGCTGAAATCAGTTTGAAACCCTCCAATAAACATCATTAAGGTGAGAATGAAAAAGCCGATCACCATCCTGACTGAAATGAGTGTATCTGGGGAAAAGAGAAAGAGAAGGTGAGTGTCTAATGAAGTCGTCTAATTGGAGCTATTCACTTGTGAGTGTGTTCCCAATGGGAGGTCAAAGGGTTAAAGGCCACGGGGTCTGAATGACTGAAAGCACACAAAGCTAACAATCTCTCTCTGTAATGGGTTCCAGGGAATTAAATCAGTTATCCAGCGAGCCATTAAAGTTTAATGACTCCTGTGTGTAAAATTCACCAGGACACCAGCTGATGAGGGTTCAGAAATGCATGCTGGGAGAGAGGGAGAGGTCCGGTCTCAGGTGTGAAAGGTGCTCGTGTTCAGCTTCTCTGCCTGGCTAAATGATGGCATTTTCATAGCTGAGGAGCAGCATCTTCGTCCTGCGTCAGACCTGTGCTTTGACTCATGGGAAATTAAGTTCACAATATCTGACCTCTCCTAACAATGTCATATATTCTTTAACGTCTTCTCAGCCTGTTTTTCAAACGTTTTCTACCTTATTAGGGTGAGAGAGATAATCTTTTCCTGTTATAAAATGAATTGCGTAAATACATGCACATGCATATATTAAACCCCCTGCTGTTAGTCTCTAGAGATATATTTTATATTCATACTATAGTATACTTATATATTTGTTTATGCATCTTTTTATCATCTGATACATGACTAAATTAATTCACAAAGGACAAAATATCACTTATTTTACTTTAGAACGTAAATATAATAAATTATTTTGTTCAAAATTATGGGTATATAAAAGTAAATATTCAGGCATGTTAAATAGTGGTTGTCATAAAGAAAAAGGCTGCATTTATGGCTGTAATATTGTTAAATATTATTACATTTATTAAAAATACATGCAAAACAGTGTTGAAAACACATGATTCAGAAATCATTTAATATGCTGATTTTCTGCTCAAGAAACATTTATATTATCAATGTTGAAAACAGATTCTTTAAAAAAAGTTCAAAAGAACAGCATTTATATGAAATACAAATCTTTGGTAACATTATAAATATATTTATTCTCATTTCTTAAAATAGTACCAACCTGAACGCTGGTGTAAACTTTACATTAAATATTGCAGATATTAATATTTTTACTAATGAAAAAATTGTGCATATTTAAATTCAACATTATATTTCACGTACCTCTGCCAAGTTTTCACAGAGCTCAACACAATGCATTCTGGGATTATCAGCTCAGTAGATTTTGAAATAAAGCTAATAGAGCATTGAATATAATATCATAACATTAAATAATTATCCTTGGATGCCTTATTTTGTACAATTTAAATGCAGTGTCACACATATTCTTTGTGGTGAAGGCAATCCCTGAATGCATTGTCTTAAGCTCAGAGTACACAACAAATACAAGATGGCAAGAACTGCCGATTTATATTTAATTTAATAATGAAAAATAAAAAGGTACAATTACACCCTGTTCTTATGCATGCTGTATTTTTGTTGCAATTAGAATATAAAGTTGCAAGCTTAGCAACATGCTAACATCAAACTCTAGGCCTACTGGAATCATTTATGAGATGAGTCTCCCGTGTGGAGAGCTATTTGTGTGATGCATTGAGTTGCTGCCTATGTAGTGATCCAGATATGTCACTTATGAGGTTACATCTCAGTTAGGATGTAAAAACCCAGATTAAGCTGTGTTTGGGAACATAGTAGCTGGTTTGTAGCTGGCCTAACCTGGTTAATAGCTGGTCATTAGCTGGTAGACCATCTGCCATGTTCTAAAAACCAGCTTGAAGGATCTCAACCATCCAGCCAAAAATCAACTACCATGTCCCAAGACAAGATTATTTTTAAAAATGTTATAATAATTAAGCACCAATAATAATTGAGCAGAAAATCTGAATGATTTCTGAAGGATCATGTGACACTGTGGAGTAATGATGCTGAAAATTCAGATTTATATCACCGGAATAAATTACATTTTACATAAATTACATTTCAAATATAAAACAGTAATTTAAATTGTAATAATATTTCACAATATTACTGTTTTACTGTATTTTCAAGCAAATAAATGCAGCCTTGGCAAGCATAAGTTAATAACAGCGTCTGTTTGTGTCTACAGATCTGTTTTCTTGTCAGAGATGTCTGTCTGTTTGTGTCTACAGATCTGTTTTCTTGTCAGAGATGTCTGTATCAGTAACCTGTGACAGGCGCCTCTATGTCCAGCATGGTCTTCTCCTGCCGGAGGATGGCGCCCCCCTCGTTGATGATGCGCAGAGCGACGGGCTCCTCTAAGCGGCCCTCTTTAGTGAGGTGAGCCTTCAGCAGGTCCACACGCGGTTTCCCCTCACAGTCGAACACCTCTCGCATGTTTAACCTGTGGCTCAGCGGAAACGGCACCGCTGCAGAGAGAGAAAGAGAAGGACAGAGAAAAGAACTGAGTAAACGGTGTAGAAAACCAAAAAAACATCCATTGTATAGTGACACATACTGAGTGAAGCTAACGCATAAAACATACATGATGAAACACCTCTAGATGACTTTATGAGGAACATGAGGATGAGAAAACAGACTGATTACACGATGATAACTCCACCAACACAATCTCCAAAATAATATTGATAAATAATATTCGACTATTGATTTTTAACCGACAAATGAAACAAAACAGGTAAACAATCCCATTGAATTACACTGAAGGAAGGATCAAATCACATCTAAAGACCAAAATATTGTAAAGACTTGAGGGTGGGCATACATAGACATGCATACCAGTAAATGTTACTGTACTGATTACACATTAAAACAAACAAATGTCTACAACAGATTACTTATACACTGAAAAAATGGTGTAGAATTTACTTTTGAAACAATTTTCACTCTGAATTTGTTACAAATAATTACAAACAAATGGCAAGTAACACAATGAATGTAACATGAAACTGAAGTAGAGGGACTGAAATAGTATTTTCTTTTAAAACAAACCAATAATCTTTATTTACAATTTAGAAAAATCATTTTTAGAGCACTGTAAGTTAAAAAGTTAGTCAAATACCCAAGCTGTCACTTTCTACAACTATGCATTTTTAAGTTGACTAAACTTAATATTTGAAGGCAGCAGTTGAAACAACACATGTTTTAACACTATTACGCAACTGGGATTTTACCATAGAAGATACTAACTTCAACTTTAAGTTGTGACTTCAAAATATGTAAGAAAAATGCTCATAAACAAATCCAAACATACGAATAATCATTTTGTGCAGGCATTACAGCTATTTTTCAAATAGACTCATAAAAACTTCTATCAGTAAATCTCCTTATCTCAATTATTTCCTCCTCAGACAGAAATAAGATGAAATCAGATCATATTATCTCATGTGTGTTTCCTCTAGAGTTTATAAAGAGACCTCAACAATGTCTCAAACTTTGCTCAGCTGCTGCTACAGAAGACGAGGCTAAGATAAGTCTGCAATACAAAATATGTCTCTTCCAATTCTTCTAGATTTTTAAAAAGAAACAAACATTTTTAGGGAAATATGTTTGAGGAAATATATTTTAGAAATACTTTCTAAAACCACACACAAACTCTAGAATTCATCGATCAAAAAGAGAGAAAAGGTCAGGACAGGCAAGTAATCCCAATAGAACAACAGTGATACTGGTTTATTATCATTTCCACATTACATAACATGCCAGAAACGATGATGAAAGGGGGAAAAATAGATACACAGAGAAAAAGACAAAAAGTCTGTAAAAAGGTGAAATGAGAGCAAAACTGTGGCAAAGTGTTACCGGGCAACAGCAGCCAGAGTTTGGCATGCCACCAGTGAAGCGCATCACACACACACACACACACACACACACACACACACACGCACGCACGCACACACACACACACACACACACACACACACACACACACACACACACACACACACACACACACACACACACACACACACACACTGAGTCATATAGCAGCCCACATGCTAACCCATTTCCACATCCAAAAAATGTGTTTTCAGAAAATGATTTTTCAAGCTTTCGAGCCACGCAGACGTGCTGCAGCAGCCAAAACAATAACTGTGAAGATGAATTCAGTCAGATAACATTTACATATTTCAGGAACAAAGGAATGGAGTCATTTCCATGGTGTGGAACATCAGATCATACACAGGGAAAAGTTTTATTGCCCAAAAGTTTCTCTTTTGCTGCTCAGATGACTTCCTTGAGTTCTCAAGCATGTTAAATTGTCAACTTTGTCTCAGGGGATTCTTCTTAAATTCCTTGCAAGCAATAAAACGAGACACAAATGTGACCCTGGACCACAAAACCAGTCTTAAGTGTCATTTTTTCGAAATTGAGATTTAATCAACATCTGAACGCTGAATAAATAAGCTTTCCATTGATGTATGGTTTGTTATGATAGGACAATATTTGGCTGAGGTACAACTTTTGAACATTTGGAATCTGAGGGTGCGAACAAATCTAAATATTGAGAAAATCGCCTTTAAAGTTGTCCAAATGAAGTTCTTAGCAATGCATATTACTAATCAAAAATGACATTTTGATTTATTTACGGTAAGACATTTACAATATATCTTCATGGAACATGATTTTTACTTAATACCCTAATGATTTTTGGCATAAAATGTATAATTTTGACACATACAATGTATTTTTGGCTATTGCTACAAATATACCCCAGCGACTTAAGACTGGTTTTGTGGTCCAGGGTCACAAATGATACAGAGTAAGATGGACAGAGAAAATATAGAGCCTCGGTGCATCTACCAACCCAGAAAATGTGAAAAAGAACAACCCAGTAAATTTTGGGTAATCTTTTCTCTGCGAGCTTGAGAAAAAGTCTCTCAGATTTTGCTCCCGCTGTGACGTAGAAAGGGCATCTTATTATAATATTACCGCCTCTTAATCTGCAAGTTTCCAACCACGGGCCACGGCGCCACCATTGTGTTCTCTTTCATGTCTTATTGTGTTTAAACTGTCAAATACACACAGGTTTATGTTGAAAAAACACATGAATAACAAAAACAATCAGTTATTTCTATGAAGGTACACAGCTAGGAAAGAAATCGCATGTTTATATTAGATCTGTGTGTCAGCAGCATAATCTAAAGTAAATAAATCAAAGAACTGGTACATCGTTGTCGCTTGCGAAAACTTAGTTTAGTACTCACATGCTATGTGAGAGCAGCTTTCTGTGCGCGTGCTTCGGATGTGTCCGCTCAGAAAACCATATATCAGAAGTTTAAACTAATATGGTTTAAAACGCATGGTTTCAGCATGATAGACATTATAATAAAAACCAAATAGATGTTTTTTCGCCAGAGTGTCTGAGGTAAGAGTAAAGTCACAGTCCTATTCTAGAAAAGGGGGCGGGGAGCAGAAGCAGCTCATTTGCATTTAAAGAGACATGCACAAAAACATTGTGTTTCTGCTTCCACTCAAAATAGGCATGTTCAAAATGATATAATACATTATCTGCGGGGTATTTTGAACTGAAACTTCACACACACATTCGTGGAAGACCTGAGACTTATATTACATATTGTAAAAAGGGGCATAATAGGTCTCTTTTAAAGGAGGGCAATCTATAAGTATGAATTCTCTGAGTTCGCATCTGAGCCTGATTCTGCTCAAATATGAGCATAGTCTGAGATACAGTTGAGATGTCTTCTAAACACCTCAAAGGAGATATTAGAGTCTTTTTCTCAGGGGAAACTGAGAAGCAGTAGAGTCTGCATCGCTCCATTTATTGTCCATTTAATCACAATCCAGTCTAGGAGAAACATTAGATATATCAAAGAGATGTCACCTGTGATTTTTCTTTCCTGCTGATAAGAACACTATGGCATTTTACTAGGCACAGTTTGTTAGGACAAGCTCTATAATGAGTGTCCTGAGAATCTGATCTGCTTTGTATATGATTTGTTACTGTATGTGTTTACAGTATGAGTGTGTGCATGTCTTTATTTAGCAGTTTGGGTATATTATTGAAGTGCAGTATGCTGCAGAGATAACTTACATAACACTGTCTCCTCGGGCAAATGCACTGCACTCACACACACACACACACACACACACACACACACTGCCGACTCCACAAGCATTCGCTTGCACGTGATAAATGCACACACACGCTCACGAGAAAAGAAATATGCATGACTCGTGCAAAGCCAGATATGTGCATGTAATTATTTTGTGCATGCATTTGCACATATTTTTCAAAAAGACTTGAAAATACTCATAGGAAAACAAATCTCTATAATATCTCAATTGTTCTCCTAATGAAAACAGAGAGAGCAAATGAAGACTTAAGGCTCTCGCTTCTCTTATTGTTCTACTGAGAAAAAGAACCCAGTAATCTCACATTTCCTTAAAAAGTTTCAGAAAAGATCTCATCTCATTTTGATTTCACCTAAGAAATTATAAGAAAAGAAACGGTCATATGAGATCAAGCAAACTCTGAGCAACAACCCTTTTCTTCTGGTTACCTAAAACACTTGCAACACACAAACACACACCTTTACAGTACAGACATTTGCATACGTTCCTTCTGAATAAGCACATACTGTATGCTGTCCTCTTTCTGAACACGAGCATAATTATTGTTGTCATGGACACAGTCATAGAGCGACGGGCCACACACACCCTCTCATGTACAATAAACACACATGTGGTGCATCTTTCCACAGGCATTTGAATGTAAATAAACATGTTGGATTATGAACCACAACAATGAAATGAAACTCCATGAATCATTGATCGGAGAGTGGAACGAAACTGCGCAAAACAATGTGAGCTAAATATAAACATGAATGTTGCAGAGAAGCAGCACAAGCCTAAACAATAAACACACGGGTATAACTGACATATATATGAACCTGTGAATATGTATATATGAATATTAATTAACATTTGTGATTTGCTTTTTGTCTAAAATAAAAAAAAACTAACTTTTGAATCAACCACTTTTAACACTGAATTTAGTGCTGTTTTGGCATCTCAACATTACAGAATGAAAATTACTATTAATTTAATGACTATTAATCCTTTAAATATTTTAAATATTAATTTTAGGGTTATAACATTTTCGCTATTTTTTTTAATCCTTTTTTTTGGCTTCAGTATTTTATATTAAATGGTCCAAAACAATGAATTTTTAAAAGCACAAATATTCCATAGTCCCAAATAAAGGTGGTCAATAAATGATAAATAGCTAATATTACAATTCTATATTATTTGGCCTAAAATCAAAACACAATTTAAACTCAACCATATTAAATGCTGAATTTAGTGAGATCCACTCAAATTTCTAATGTGCAGAATATAAAACGTATATTAAAACTTGAAAAAAATGGGAAATTAAAGTTATAAATTATTACTTAAAAAAAATTATTATTCTTTAGTAGTTTATTTTAAATAGTCCTGCAGTGAAAAAAATATGTATTTAAAAAAATCTAATATTCCAACTAGTGCCTCTAATTAACAAAAACGTGTTTTTTTAAAACAAGCAAAGCAATTATACAAAAATAGGTTTAATAATAAAAGTATTATAAAAGTAAGCAAACCGCTGCCTCAAATAGGACACATATTTTGTGTCAGCCACCCACATACACATTTTTGCATTTTGTGATCAGCAGTGCCAATACGGAGCTGCCATCTGCTCTGTGTCAACATTGGTGTTGACCTTTGACCTCTGGCATGGAAATTTAATATCAGCATTTCATGAATACTCGCTGCGCCTTTATTTTCTTCTCTCTGTCAAACTTCCTTCTTGCCCTTTCACAGCCTGCATGCATGTGATACAACAGGTCAAGGCAGGACAAGCAGCGGCAGTGGGAGGTCAGGATAACTGACCCATGTGTGTGTGTGTGTGTGTGTGTGTGTGTGTGTGTGTGTGTGTGTGTGTGTGTGTGTGTGTGTGTGTGTGTGTGTGTGTGTGTGTGTGTGTGTGTGTGTGTGTGTGTGTGTGTGTGTGTGTGTGTGTGTGTGTGTGTGTGTGTGTGTGTGTGTGTGTGTGTGTGTGTGTGACACCCTCCAGCTGCTGAGACAGATGCTGAGACTCCTTCTGCATCTACTAGAGACTGAAAAAACAAGCGCCAGACCAAACACACACTCACACAAACACTCTGATCCCTCTCTCTCACTCAAATGCACACATACAAATATACTCACAAAAGCCTCAAACGCATTCACAAACAAACAAACAAAAAAAAATTCTGACTTGCAGCTCATTTCTGACTGATATTTTAAGATGGTCCTCTGCAGAACACAAGATCCAGGGGGCGTGGTTGGATCTAGATCCAACCCACCTTACATATTAGGTGTGTTTTACTTCATGCAGTGCCGTGCAGACCGATCGGCGGCTGACTTGAAGCAGTGCATGCCGGTAAGAAAATTTGTCCGACTTGAACCGGCACCGACGCCACGTCACTGTCACGTGTGGCATCAAAGTACCACGATAGCGTTTGGAGAGCAGCCGGCTGACTCAGCTGGCGCAGCGTATTCAGAGCAACTGCAGGAGTGCTGACGATGACACAGCTGTTTCACGATTGGCCAAATTCACCACATGACAACAGTGACGTGTGTTTCTAACATCTTCAATTCCAAAACTGCTCACAAATCTTATTTTACTTGGAAAATATCACATTAAGCCAAACTTTGAACATTTTATAAAAGAGATTAAACAATATGATACTACATTAGATAAAATTAAGAACAAAAAATCAAGAAAGACCTATGAAGCTTTTTGTTACTTTAAATTGTTGTAATTTTACCCCTGGCATGAACTGTTTAACTTTACATACTCTTATTTTTGTACTTGTTGTGAGTTGTATATGCTTGTACAAACCTTTGAATAATTTTTGCATTAAAAAAATACTGCTCACAAATCTGTTTTTAGAACAGTAAAGGCTTTTTTACTGTATAGTCGCAATGTTATATTGAGTCACATTTAATAAAAAACACTGATAAAACCAAATATAGCCCCATGTTATTGGTATTTAAATAGTATATGTTTATGTTGAACTTTATTCTTGAACAGATGGCCCTGTATTAAGCAGTATATAAAAAGTATTTCTGTTGCTCATGAAAACATTTCTGAAACATCTGTGCATTTGACAAATATTGCATGTTATTCACTTCATCTGTGATAAGAGTATGCAAACACCGCGAGAGCATCACCATCGAGAGCAGAAAGTGTCCGACTTCACGTCTCAGCTTTCAATTCCGCCCCCGACTGCAAGCGGCTACTCTCGCCGATAGGTCTGTGCGGCGCTGCATGATGTCTAACACACCTATACCTAACCTACCCGACTCCACCCCCTGATCCCTAAACCCACCCATCCCCACCCCTAAACCTACCATCTCCACCCCCGCCCCCTGGATCTTTGTTCTGCAGTGAGGGGCTACTGGATATTTTGCAGAATTTGGTATCTTGGCACACCAAATTTGTCATGATTTACTCACTTTCCTGTATGACTTACTTTAATCCATTGGACAGAAAAGGAGTGTTGAGTGTTTATGCTGCTCTTTTCTATACAATGAAAACATACAATCACCAGTGGCTGGAAAGCTTTAAAAAGACAAAATAAAATAAAGACAAAAAAGCAGGATGTGGTTCAATTTGAGCTATTGTTGTCTGAAGCTTAATTCAAAATTCATCTAACTAGCTTGCAAGAGGAAATGGAGATCAAAAACGTGTCTGTGTGAATCTGTCCAATGGCAGACATATCGTTTGTGCTTTATGAACAGTGCCACATCGTACTTCCAATTTTATGAGGAAGATGTAACTCTTTGATTGTGTTTGCTGCAGTACCATTTTTCATCCTGTCAGAAGCAGCACAGTTTTCAGCTGGAAACCAATTTTTATTTTATTTAAAACATTTTATTGAGTTACTGCTGTTGTTCCTGCATCCTCTTCTGTGTTTTCAGTTGTATAGATAGAACTGCTTTGATAATAACCGAAAATATATAATTCTAAATTAAGATACAAAAAGTAGGCTATTTGTCATTGACAAACCTTAGATGAACATATCGATAGTTAAATTGATTGACTATTGTTTGATATTTTGGATTCAGTAGGATTTGTTAAAGAAAATTCATACTCATATTCAGCAAGGATGTATTAAACTAAACAACAGTGAGATAAATATTTTGTAGCATGATAAATGTTTTTAGTATTTCAAATAAATGCTGTTCTTTTGTGACAATGAAAACTGGAGTAATGGCTGCTGAAAATTCAACTTTGCATCACAGGATTAAACTACATTTTACAATATATTAACAATATTAATACACAAAACGGTTATTTTAAATTGTAACATTTCACAATATTACTGTTTTTATTGTATTTTCAATCAAGCAGCCTTGGTTAGCAAAGAAACGTACAAAAGAAGCCACTGTATGGCAGTTAAACTTGTTATTAAACTTGTTATTTCAGCTAAAATTGTGCTGAAATAACAAGTCAGTTGTTGACTCTGAGGAATGTGACAGAATTGACAGAGACTGTTGCTCACATAGAGCCTATGAACGAAATGATCTGATTAGTCAGAAAGCTTAGGGATTGTTTATAAATTCTCCATCAAGGTTAAACACGAACCTTAAAGGCACAGTTCTGTCATAATTTACTTACGCTCATGTCATTCCAAATGACTTTCTTTCATCTGTGGAACACAAAGACACTTTCAAAAATATACATATGTTGTATACACTGTTGTTTAGATCCAATTTCATTTTGTGTGTTTTGACATACAAGACTCGGGCCAAACTTGTATGTACGAATAAATATCTTTGCATTATATAACAAAATGTCAATGAACAGCAGTCCAACCACAATGTGCAGTAGTTTGGTTGATAATATCTCTCCATTTATCTCCCTGCTATTTTTTCGGTCTCTTTCTCTGTCGTTCTGCTCCCAGTTGTCAACCTCACATTGACTCCCTCCTGTAAGATATGTTCCTCTCAGAGTAACACTTCCAAACGGCCGACCCTCCCTCACGCGTTCACGGGCGATGAAAAGGATTGTTCTGCGGATCCGTTGAGCCCGCTGGAGCCCCACCAGTGGTAACACAGATAATGGCCTAGAATCATACTTTGGGAAAGTAGGCCGCTGACAGGCTCGTGCTTGTTCCCGGACCCCAGAGGTACGAGGGGAGGGACTCATTCAGGTCACAGCTGTGCTAGAGCCTCTCTCTCTCTCTCTCTCTCTCTCTCTCTCTCTCTCTCTCTCTCTCTCCTCACTGACCTTTCACTCTTGCCCTCACCCCATCCTGACCCCCACAAAGGTTTGCCTTCGAGCCTGAACCTCTGCTGTGGAGGAGAAACTGTTGGTAATCTAGAAGACTGATAAACGCCATGAGCATGCTGTCTCAAAACAAACCAACTTCAAAGACTAGCGTTTTTTCATAAAGATTCATGTTAGCTAAACATGATTACTTTTTGAAGAATTTTAGGTCGAAAAATACTCCGAAGTACATGAATCTAGATGCTTCTATCTATGCTAAGCTTGATTTCACATGTGTCAATGTGTAAGCGCACAATTCACAACTCAAGCCCATGCTGCATTCTCAGTATTGCCAGCAGGAGTGCTATAGAAATCGCTTATCCCACCTTTAATTCAACTATAAGATGTCTTCTTCTACAACAAAAATGTTTTCTTATTAAATGGGGTAATTTTTTTCAAAACAAGGAAAACGAGTCAAGCTGGTTGGAGGCGAGAATGTGTTTTTAAGGGTTTAAGATCAAACTTGTAGCTGTCAATTAAAAAAATGTCTAATCATGATGATCGCTCTCAATGAAACATTAGCTAAAGTCTCAAATCTAATATAAGATAACAAGCATCAAAGTTTGATTTCTACCATTAATTTCACTATCATTTTTGGACATAAAAGTAAACATTTTCACAGAATGTTCTTTACCATATGAAGGATGTTTTTTTTGTAGAAAATAGCAAATCACAAAAACATGACTTTAGCTGGGTTTTCACAGAGAGGGTCACAATTAATATTACATTTTATTTCTGAAATTAATAGCTAAATTAATCCCACCTAACATTAAAGTTTTAAATATACTTTTATATTGCAATAATTTCACATCAATCTTCAAATTAATGTAGAAACAACTTAAAGACAGTATATTTGAATATTTATTGGCATCTTTTTTTATGATTGAAGGTGAGTGACACTGATACCAATAATACTTATGTCTCTAGGAAACTGTTATTTTTTCAAAATATTTAACCATTGACTGTAGCCATTCAATATTACAGTATAATTGAGAAGAGAGATCGACCGATATATCGGTTTTCCAATATTTTTCGACATTTAAGCATTTTATCATAATCGGTTATCGTTTAAAAAAAAAAAAAAATACTTTTATAATATAATAAATTTTACATAGTCACATACACAATTATACAGAGTATAACCAGAGTGAAATGTGTTCTCTGTATTTGACCCATCCAAGTGCACACACACTTAGCAGTGGACACTGTTCACTCAGGAGATGCTCAGCACGACCACCGCATGCAACTTTATACAAGATTCACTTGTTTGAAACACACTAAATTATGTTAACATTTACTATAGAACCATTATTTTGCCAATAAACATCTAAGTAAATACATCTCTATCGAAATTAATTATTTATTATCTCCGCAAACGATCGCAGTTTGAGTATAGTTCTGTGTAAATGCACAGATAAACCGCGCTGTCAGCAGTTTTTCATAATCTAGAATGACAAAAAATAATTTTAATAATTCTGATAAAACATGCCAGTTAAGAAATGCAATAAAATACGATGTTTTGTTTGTTATAGCTTATTTTCAATATTCCAGAGAATATTATTCAGTGAATTATTCTTCACTCTTTAGTCTATTAAACAGATTAAAAACTAAAACTGTAGTTTAAAATGAAGTTGACATGACTTCTGTTTCATTTTCTCCATTTGAAAACATTATATTCTTCTTGGTTGTGATTGTTAATATCAGTGTTGGATGATGCTTTTTTATAAATAAAATGTTTTTATTGTTGTAATTTTAAGATTACATTTTACATGAAAGAATGTTCATTTTCAACAGTTGTTTGTTGTTAAGATACTGAAAGGAGGAAAAACCAAAGTGAAGAATGGACTTACCATCTGTTATTTATTTACTTTATAACAGTAAATAAATATCGGTTCTGCATATCGGTTATCGGGTACAAAACGTACAAATAATCGGTATCGTTTATAAAAATATATCTAACAATTGAGAACTATCATTTTAACATTTATTAAGGCCCGTTCACACCAAGGACGATAACTATAAAGATAATGATAAAGATATAGTTCTAAAAATCGTTCTCAAGATTAAAGAACCGTCCACACCACAGCTATAACGATAATGAGAAACGATATCGTTGGAATTACTTTCAGAGCGATTTTTTTTCCAGCTGATGAACGATACAAACATTGACACCCAATCAGAATCCATCCTGCTAAAACGAGATCGAGAATCATGTGCTTAAAATAAACAGACGATATCGTCGTTATCTTTATAGTTATCGTTCTTGGTGTGAACAGGGCTTTAGACTTTAAATAATAAAAACTTCTAATTTAAGTGAACTTCACATAAACCCATTAGAATAAATGTCATATCCAACTGTGCCTTCAGCAAGGAAATATACAAAAATTGAATAAAGTTATCAAACACTAAATTCTAAGCTTACTATAGATGAATCCTTAAAGCTAATGTTATTGATTTCCTCTTTTTATTTTGTTCTTTGATTAACAGACATCACAGCAGCTGGGTCATTTTAGATTATTTGGCTGCTATTACTTTAAAAGCTGCCACTGCTAAACATGACACGGATCTGACACGCATGCTCGTAGTTTCATTCGCACTTTAATATGAAATGATACAGGCTACAGAGCGATGCCGTATTTGTGTGTGCAATTGAAGAGCACATGCTACGAGCACAGTATAACGGCTGATAGGACAGGAACATTTGTTTTTACTGGCATTATGGTCATCACAACATCACATCTGAAAGCAATTTACTAAATAAACTTATTTCT
Source organism: Ptychobarbus kaznakovi (assembly GCA_027422405.1). Taxonomy (NCBI): domain Eukaryota; kingdom Metazoa; phylum Chordata; class Actinopteri; order Cypriniformes; family Cyprinidae; genus Ptychobarbus; species Ptychobarbus kaznakovi. The sequence continues at coordinate 8,851,062 of CM049811.1, read as the reverse complement.
TGTCTAGAAAAAAAAGAGACAGAAGCAGCAGTTGTGAGTGGGGTGGCCAACCCCACCCTAGCTCAGCCCCTGTGTTAACTGCGTTAAATATTTGTATCGCCATTAAACTGAAAAAAAATGGACAGCACTAGTCTAAACATACTCTGAAGTACATGATACAGACATGCTAGCTACACTAAGCTTGATTTCACATGTGTCAGTGTGTAATTCACAACACAAGTACATGGTGCATTCTCAGTGTTTCCACTAGGAGTGCCATAGCGGACATTTGTGTCAGCTCTCTTCTTCTACAATCAGTTTTCTCTTTTTTAAAGGCAGAGTAGGTGATTTGGTTCAGAGCTTTTTTGTTAAAGTGTGTTCTCATCCCGATAGCAAACAATAAGTTAAGTGGTCTAAATGTATTTATATCGTCTGTAGAAGTTATAGGGCCACAAAATGTTTGTCCGAGGACTACGATATCATTGCATCCACCAGCGGCATCTCTCATTGTGTGGCTGGTTAGCTGGTGGTGCGTTCATGTGTTTTGGAGGTGGCATGGCTTTGGAGAGTGATTTGCAGGGAGGGTGGGATCGTATGCTTTCAAAGCTAGCTTGCTATTGCTAACCTCTTTGAAATTGTCTACCCTACCTTTACTTCAACTACTGTCATAGTGAAAGTTTACGAAGAATCTTGCTTTTCACATCAAAGTAGTATTCATTTTTTTAACTGACAAATTTTTAATACCACTGGTTGGATGCTAGATGGTGGTATTATTGTTGCGCAATAGCCTAGTGAGCTTTTTGGTCAGACAAACCTCTTTAAACTAAAATATTCTAAGTAATCTTTGCAACAACATTTTAAGCTGGAAAACAAAGTTATTGATTTAAAAAAAAAATCGGAGTAACTTCTGTTGTTCTTGCACCTCATTGTTGTTTTTTTCATGCTGAATGTTTGGATAGTTAAATGGCTTTTTTTGTTGTTGTTTGTTTGATTGCCATTGTGTATTAAAATGTAGACTGTATTATGTCAAAATATAATACATTTTTGAAATCACAAGTTCAAGGTTCTCTGACTTTGCTTAATGGTCACATGACATGCAGGTAATTAGTTTTATTTTGATTAGTTTACATTTTTATTATTTAATAATTAGCTTTTCATCAACTCAAAAATCCCCTGCAGTTTCTTTTCTACCCTTCGGGGCTTTGTGAACACTATATGGGAAACCGTAGATGCAAGGCAGCTTAAACAAAATCACAAAAAAACTAATTAAATCCAACATTTGAAATCAAGTAAACATGAGAAATGTGACTGCTGAAGACGGTTTACACTAATATGCTATACAGCCCACCTTGCGGCAATAATAGAGGAGTGCTGGATAGAAAAAACAAACCTTGTCATTTGAGTCAAAGGCCAACTACAACCAACTGAGACTGAGACCCTTATTAACATCTCTACATGTTCCTGCAGAGGTCTTTTCCTTTTCTGAGTAAGCTACAAACTCTGTCTGGCTGCAGCCTCGTCATCCACATTTCAGGCATTTTTCATGCAGTCTCCTGTTGATGATTCTCCAGGAGAGGTATGAGAAATACCTTTTGAGTTGGCACAAAATACAGTGCTTTGCGGAGATTATAAAGCACGCACCTGCATTAGAACCACTTCAAACCTCATGTACCATTACACAGCTGTGTGAAAGGCTGCTTTACAAAACCCTCACGTACACTGTTGTGATTATTAGTTCAGATTTATTTGTTTTTTTTTGGGGGGGGGGTAGTTGAATATAATAAATACAATAAGTTACTTTTGCAAATAAATAATCGTATTTTCAATATACAGTGCTGTTAAAAACATTAGATTTCAACGAAAATCTATGGTCTATGGAAAATAAATGGTCATCTTGGACATATTGACATTAATAAGAAATGTTTCTTGATCAGAAAATCAGCATATCAGAATAATTTCTGAAGGACCGTGTGACACTGAAGACTGGAGTTATGATGTTGAAAATTCAGCTTTGGCATCACAGGAAAAATTTCCACTTTCAAATATAACACAACAGAAAACAGTTATTTTAAAGTGGAATTATATTTCACAAAAGTATTGTTTTCACTGTATTTTTAATCAAATAAATGTAGCCTTGGTGAACATAATAGAGACTTATTTTGAAAGCATAAATTCTTACTGATCCCAAAATTTGGAACGGTAGTGTTTACTTGAAAACCTAAACCTTTTATTATGCATGAATGCAATAATATATTGAATGAATGAAAACTGACATCAAAGTCAAAAAACTTTGAGCCATTTTTGATATTTCTAGCGTTAGCAGTTTTTTGTTTTACTTTTTGCATGATATCATTGTAGCCAGTTTACCAGATGAAATTGATTTACTGTCATGTCATTTCAAACCTATATGACTCTCTTCTATGAAGTACACTGCATCCAACAATTGATTAGATTTTGATTTGCCAAACTTTTGTGTTCTGAAAAATAAAGAAATGCAAACAAGGTATGACATGAGGGTGAGTAAATAATGACAAATTTTCATTTTTGGGTGTTCTATTTAAAAAAAAAAAAAAGATAAATTAAGCCTTTACATGTCAGACTTTGGACTACTCTTTCACGGGTACATGAGGTATGATTCAGGCACAGTAACTTCTGCAGAACCAGAGTTTTCCTGTAATGAGGTCGTACTGAAGCTTCACTGGATTAATAGCAAACTCGCTGTACAATACAACACTGCTGCTGCTGATGTTGTCAGTGGGAAGCTCACATCTGTGATGTTGTGATGTCGAACAACAAACTAGTGAGATGTGAAGCGGCTGTAACTGCAGCAAGCGAAGACACCCACGGAGCCGTTCCAGAAGCACTTCCAGTGTGCAAGCTGCAACATCCTGTAATTAAACTGCTGACAATCTGAAATACATCATCCTGTGATCACACAACCATGGGACGGCTCTGTTTCAGCCCCTGAGACCTAAACGCGATGGAACACACATTTTGCTGTGTGTCAGACAGAAACGTTGTATTGTTACTACAGCCAGGCGAGCTCCAAAAATACAGCTGCCACATCCTCTGACAATCCCAGAATTCTGTATGGAGATGAGAATAAAGAGAAAGAAAATGTACTGTCGGAATGAGAATGGAGAAAATTGACTAAAGGGATGGATAAAAGGGAGAGTAGTGCCTGACCCAGATCGGGAGATGGTAACAGCATCACGCTCCTCTGACGGAGGGATTTTTACAAGCGGAGTTTGATGTTGCACAATTAATGCAGGCTTCACACATGAAGAGGCCATCTGCACGTGCACAAAAGCAGGAGGCGGGACTTTAAGATGACAAACACACAGATGAACCAATCAGCAGAGTGAGCTGGGTTGACTGACAGGCCAGAAATGATGAGGTCATCCACTCAGGCAGCAGTAAATACAGGATAAAGATCCGTTCTACTGGATTTCTGGATCACAGAAGCGTTCCTGCTTTCGCGTGGCCTCATTAGCTCTGTGCTATCCACTGTGTCCTCTATGCTCAAAACTCACACCCAAAGTATTTATGTTAAAGAGGCTAAACTTAGTCTCACTCATTCTTTCTCTCTTCTTCTTCCACTCTTCCTCCTAGTTTCACCTTTAGTCTGTTTTGAACCAGATCTGTGCATGGGTATCTGTATGTGGCGGCATGTTATTTTTACCCTGGTCCACATCCGGTGTTGTGCACTAATGATTTTGAATATCCTACAATTTCCTGGCAGTCACCTTGCTGCATTCTCATCCAGGTCTAGAGTCAGTTTAAAGGAGCAGTTCTGCCAATAATGAACAATCTGGCATTATTTACTCACCCTCATGTTGAGACGAACCTGTGTGTTATTATGTTTTGTTCGTGCAAACACAAAAAGAGATATTCTGATGCTGCTTTACAGGAAAAAAATCTGAATATGATTAGGGCTTACAACTTGGGGGGGGGGGGGTCCAATTTTGGGTTTTCTGATAAAAACTGTGATTAATATTTAAAATGTGATTAAAGATATCAATAACAACAAAAATGATAATAATAATAACTTCAAGTTGGCTGTTCTTTTTGCATGGGAAGCACAATTTGGCCACCAAATTTTGTGATTATATATTAAAATATACATATATAATATACATATTTTTTATTATATGATAAAATAATAATAATAATAATAATAATAAACCCTGTTTAAGGGAAAATATAACATATAGGCTTGCATGATTTAGGGAAAAAAATTAATTGTGATATATTTTTTTTAAATAAAAATAGCAGATGTGATAAAAAAAAAAAAAAAATACATACATACATACACACATAAACAAACAGACAAGCAAGCAAGCTCCAAGAAGACAACTTGACCCAATATTTAGTGATTATTATAATAATAATATAATAATTAATAATAATAATAATAATAAGTAATTAATATTGTAATATATCACTGAAACTTAAATTTGTAGTTAAAAAATAATATAATAATTTTTAAATATATTTTTTTATAATTCATATTTATTTTCACATTTATTTTGGTGTAAGCCCTTTTTCTTTTGTTGACAGCAGCTGGTGCACTGGGCCATGATTTTTTTGTTTTTTTCAATGAATTGTGCAGATAGCATACATGTTTGTAAATAAGTGAACACTGTCAGAATTGTACTATTCCTTTAAATGAAGTTACGACATATAAAAAGTAATGATGGATGACAGATTAGGGGTGAGTGTGATTTTAGCTGGAGGTCCTGCCCAGGGCACAGATGACTGCATTTTGTTTTCCATCCTGTGTGTGTGTGTGTGTGTGTGTGTGTGTGTGTGTGTGTGTGTGTGTGTGTGTGTGTGTGTGTGTGTGTGTGTGTGTGTGTGTGTGTGTGTGTGTGTGTGTGTGTGTGTGTGTGTGTGTGTGTGTGTGTGTGTGTGTGTGTGTGTGTGTGTGTGTGTGTGTGTGTGTGTGTGTGTGTGTGTGTGTGTGTGTGTGTGTGTGTGTGTGTGTGTGTGTGTGTGAGAGAGACAGATTGCTGTGTGTGAAGGTGGTCAAGCGTGTGAGCGTTCTACATTACACAGATTTGTATGTATCAGTGTGTGTGTGTGTGTGTGTGTGTATGTGTGCTCAAGTTAACATCTCTAGTGACCCGTAACATATGTGTGTGTGTGTGTGTCTGTGTGTGTTTGTGCATCTGTGTGGGAGGAAACAGTTTTCATCATTTTCTTGCAGTCCTGTATCACCGCATTTGATGCGAGATTGCCTTTCTCTCGCTCTCTTGTATCATTCAGGTGGGCGATGAAGTTGATTAGCTCAGTATCTGGTTAGATGGACAGCACTTTAGTCCTTAATAAAAGCATTCTCACATGCTTGAAAGCAGAACTGAAGTGTGTGACACTGGCAACTTTTGGAATAGCATACTACATACTTCTTATTACAGTACTATAGTCTTAATCTTTCTGCAGTATGCAGGATGAACACTGCATACAGCATGCACATTTTCTGTATGCATGATCTACCTGGATGACCTTTGACATTTGCCAAAATGTGCAGTATACAAAAGAGTACTGCAGTATGCAATGCACTGAGCCCTATATCCCACAATGTAGTGTACTTGACCTTCCATTTCCAGTGTGACAAATCAAGCGAGTATTATCAGCTGCAATGCTTTACATCTTTTCTGGCCTCATTACTTGAACAGAGTGCCAAGAGTTAAGATGACTTTATAGAAAATTGGATTAAAAATGCAAAAAACTGACACTTGACTCCATTTACTGTAATATGCTAATTTACCGCATTTGAAAAACACTAGATTTTGTAATTACCAGCAAGAGAGTTTGACTTTCTAAGCTGGGGGAAGGTAAATATGAATGTGTTTAAAAATAATGATGGAAAGAAAATGGTATTGGCTATCATTATGTAATTGTGAATATTTTCTGTACAATTTTAATTTGTGCACATGTTGTGTATTGTAAATGAATAAAACCAAGTTAATGTGCTTTTTGAAGCAACAGGCTTGTTTGACAAAATATTTCCCAGCATTCTCTGGGGCAGAAGAGGAATGTTAAACACACCGACAATGCACCAGTTACACACTTAATGTGCCATTTATTTTTCTTTAAATGTTTTTTGTCAATAGTAAAATTAAAATTTATAATTTTGAAATTGGCCAATGCATTCATTTTTTTCCAAAACAAAATCACTTGAACACAATTGCATCATAACGATGACTTCCAAACTCATAAGCAGGACCATCCCAATAGGATCAAACATGCATGTAATGAGGTCATGTGACAACGTTAATGAATGGGAGAAACCGCAATGCGCAATATGACGGCTCCTGCCTTCTAAATAAAAGAGTCACTGCCATTAGAAGCTCTGGTTCCCATAGAAACCTGAGACTCGCATACACTTAGGACTGCACATGCGCATTGGTGGGACCGATCTGAAAAAATATACTTTCTTAATGCTATTTATCACGTCTGTCTAAGGTTTTTGTTCATGTTTCATGTATTCAGTTCAGGTCTATCAAGTCATGTCTTTTATGTCATGTGTTTTAGTTTGGTATCAGTTATGTTTCCTGAATCATGTCATGTGACCTCCTGTTCCAGCTTGTTTCTCATGTCTTGTTTTCGTTGTTTTTATCATTATTAGTTCTGTTCTCTCACTGGTTCATGTCCATTTGTCTTGTTATCTTGTTTAGCAGTTCTGTTCTGTCATTGATTATGTTATGTGATTAACACAATGAATTAAGTCCTCATGCTTGACATGTTTCCTTGTTGTGAATTGAAGCACTTTATTGTTCCATGTCAGGTCATTGTTTTGTCTAGTCAAGCTATAGTTTCTCATCTTTAAGTTAAGAGTTTATGTTTTGGATAAAATCCATTTTATCTTCCCAATGTAAAACTATAATATATTGAAGACACATCTTAATTATGCCAAGTATGCCATCTTCCCAACATTGGAAACTAGTTACCATGGTTTATAGGACATACAAAAGTAGCATGGTAATACCATGGTTTTCCACAAGGTTTCTTGGAGTAAAGTGTAAATAATTATGAAAAGCACAGAATATTCTTCACTAAAAGCACCATGGTATTATCATCTTCTAAGTACATTGTAATGGTACTGCCATGTTTTTCTGGACACAATACTATAGTAAAGGTTTGTTATTTTGGACATGGTACCAAGAAACTACATAATTATGCCAAGCATCCCATTTAAAGCTATTGGCTTGCATTTATAATATTTTTTATGGTTTTAATGCCTTTTAATGCTATTTCAGCATTTATCAGACAAGCCAGACTTTATTGCTGATTTGAAATATGCCATTGAGATTTCAGTATAAAGAGGTGGTCTTGCAGGCCCGAAGTAGCTGCATTGTAAATATGGCCATCAAGTAAAGTACCTTTATACTACTTTGTGCAACATGGGTTCGGCTAGATAGCATAGTTCAGTTAGCTACACCATTATGCTTGCAAAAAGCACCTTTTCTCTATTGATAGTCATTCAAAAGTATCCATGGCATTTACAGATTAGGTTATTGGCTGATAAAATAAATAAATAAATACATTGGAATACGGATCGTTTTCTCCAAGTGTAATATAATAAAAAACATTGGTTTGATTAGAATTGCATGATGTCCACATACTATTTTTTAAACACATTTAGCAATATTCAGTATATACTGAGCAGTATGCAGTACTCTAGAATTCCATTCCAAACACTGCCTGAGCGTTTGCCCCTGTGTGCGAGAGAACGAGATTACTGGGACACAAGCGCATGCACATCCATCCATCTATCTGCTGTCAAGTGCCTAATTCCCCGTCTCTCCCACTTCTCATCCTCCGCACTTTTCACACATTCCCCCCTCTCTTTTCTTTCACCTGCTCGCGTTTCATTTATCGCCAGGCTCATGTCAACACTCTCTCTTAGTATCAGTGTTGGGCTTTAACATTTCGTTCATGTTGCGTGTTGGCGCTCGGCAGGAGGCATGCATGTATTAACACAGACACAAAATCTGGCGAATGAATGTCGATCTTTGAAGCCGTTTCGATAATGCCATGAAAGTGTGTGTTTATGACTGCATGCAAATAATATATTCCTGTTTCAAAACCTCTCCGTTCATATGGGCCAAGAACACCTATTAGTAACAATCATAAAAATACACTATGGTGCAATTAGAATAATCTAGTCATTATTGTCGCATTACTACATTCCTTGAGGAGACAGATGGCAGTGAGGCGCATTCTGTCTCACGAAGAATGCAGCACATAATAACTTGTGGAAATGAGCAAATTCATCTCAAGCAATCTACTTGTGTTCACTTTGTGTTTGTCTCAAGCTTGCCATCTTCTATGCACCACTTTTACTCTCTGTTACTCCATAGACAAATTAGCTAAAAGTTATACAGTATTACCACGGACATGATACAGTAGTGATACTTTGGGTTTTTAGACATGCTCCCATTGTAAGATATCTTGGAGTAACATCTAAATAATTATGGATTCTTATTCCATCTTCCCAACAATGGATATTGGAACCATAACATTACAATTTTTTCTAGACTAGAACATATATACAAGCATCATGGTAATACCATGGTATTCTTTGAAGTTTCTTTGAGTAATATGTGAATAATTATTCCAAGCACACCATCTTCTAGACTAAAAAATACCATGGTATTATCATCAATGTTTTGTTATTACCATTCATTTTTCTGAATGTGGTACTATGATAACACTATGTTTTTTTAGACATGGTACAATGATAATACTTGGAGCTATGATATCTTGGAGCAACATCTAAATAATTATACTAAGCATTATATCTTCCCAGCACTGGACATTTGTACCACAGTATTACCATAGGACACATACACGCATCATGGTAATACCATAGTATTCTTTGAAATGTATTGGAGTAACATGTAAATAATTATGCAAAGCACACAATTTACTTTACTAAAACACAGATTATGCTTTCTAAATGTAACCATGTTATTTTTTTTCTCTTGACACAGTACAATATTAAAACTTTTGGAAGTCCAAGCAAATTATAAATAGTCATGTCAAGAATCACATCCTAGAAATATTGGACATTGGTACCACACAGTATTACCATCGTTTATAGAAAACAAAAATCACATAAATCTCAGGTTTGGTGTTTTCCAAGCCTTACAAACAAGTTCTGTGGTTTTACCATAGTACAGTGATGTTAACAGATGATATGCCATGGTACTGAAATCCATGTACCCTGGTATCTACATGGTATATGTTCAAAATATCACAGCTATTTTTGGTACGGTTTCAAATATCATAGTACTTTTTGGTATATTTTAAGTGTAACAAAAATCTACCATGGTAATGTCATGTGTTTTTGAACATGGTAGCATGTTTCTTGAAATTTTGGATATGTACCATGGTAATACCATAGTACTGTCTGACCTACACTGGAGTAAATACCATGCAATATATGCATATATATCAAAAGCACCATGCTGCTTTTATAATCAAGGATAACCAAATGTGCTTTTTTCCTAAAGGTTTCCATAAACCATCGCCAGTTTCTCACTTCCGCTATGTCCTCCTCATACCTTTCTCACCTTCACAATGGCTGCTTTGCCTTACATTTACATTTATGCATTTAGCAGACGCTTTTATCCAAAGCGACTTACAGTGCATTCAGGCTACACATTTTTTCATCAGTATGTGTGTTCCCTGGGAATTGAACCCACAACCTTTTGCGCTGCTAACGCAATGCTCTACCACTGAGCCACAGGAACATGCCTTCCTTGTACGCCAGCTATATCTGAACACGCTCTCACACAGACCTTCCCTTAAGCTTGGTACCCAAGATACCTAACGGTTAATATTACATAAATGTGACACATATGCTGCACTATGATTATTTAATGCAGAATGGCATATGTTGCTAAATAATTGCAGGCGGCCACACTCCAGGGTTGAAAGGATAGCCCTTACAGTACACAACACCTCTCTCTCTCTGCCCAAACCACACTTGCTCACACACTATGGTGGTCCAAAACGTGCCTCCCCTGTCCGCTTTTATTGTTTTCCATATTTCAAACAAATTGATCACATAAACACAGGGAATAGATGCTTTTGGTTAGCTTTTCAGTTTGCACAGGCATCGCTGAAGTCTAATTACTGATAATAGAAAAATATATATAGCTTTTGGATAAAAGCGTCTGCTAAATGCATAAATGTAAATGTGAATGTAATTAACCCCTCTCTCCACCAACCGCCCACACTATACATCCACATACACATATCCCGTCATCCGGTGATGCTGTAATGCCCACATCTTCACTATTTGGCATTCTATTTATTATTATTTTATTATATGTTTATTGTCTATTGCAAAAACTGTAAATATAAAATGGCTTTAATTTTTTCTAAGCTTATAGTGCGTGCATGCATGCATTGGTATAGGCTAGTTATGGTGGATTTGCATAGTCTCTTAACGTAGCTATGCATCACATCACATGCAATATACAATACTGCAATGCAACTTGTTTTTCTGCAATAACATTTCGCTTTAATGCCACTGGGATTTCTGGATGCAGCGCATCCTCTATGTGCAGCCTTGTTTACAGTGTGCAACGCTGTACCAACGAATCGATAAACTGCTTCGGAACGATACACTAAAAAACCTCATAGGCCGTCTATGCAAGGATGTGCATGTCAGTGCACGAACTGACATTGCGAGCATCTCAGCGCATTTTCCCCCGCATGACAAGAGTGCAAGGTCTCGAGGCATTGCACATTTCACATCATTACACGCACAATCGATACTGTAACTCATGAGATCACCTCGTTATCCGAGCGCTGGTAGCTACCCGACAAGCGCGCGCACTGACATTGAAGTAAAAGATGCGAATGGGCGAGCGCAAGGAGATGCACGAAACAATGCAGGAGTGCAATGCAAAAGCCACGCTACCTTTAAGTCGTCCTTTCGCTGTCATCCTCAAACTGCCAAAAATATTTCATTGGATCGAGATGTTAACCTCTCTGTTTTGCTCTCCTCCTCCCACTCTCTCTCTCTCTCTCTCTCTCTCGGGTAACCTGGCACTGTATATAACAGTTCATTCATCCGCCAGCAGGCGCGCGCAGCCGTCGATGCGCTCCACAGATGTGGCAAGCCGTTTCGCTTTTATTCTTTAAAACGGTTTCTGAACTGCTATTTAGTTTTAATTACTATGTATACATGTAATATAGATTCTAGTACCTATTCCAATCGTGATAATCAACAACAACAACAAAAAAGGGTGTAAAAACAACATTCCCTCAGAAATTTCTAGTAAATTCACAAATATTTATAAAGAAAAAGCAAGTAACACATTAAATTAAATGTGCCATTTTGAAATAGAAACACTGAGTCAAAATAGTATTTTCTTTTAAAACATCCTCCAGTAATCTTTGTTTTAGGGTATTTACATCTTCGAAAAAAGTGTATTTCAGTTTTATTGCACGTATTACAAATCAATTTAGTTACTGCCTCAGTTGTTATTTCACTAGTTATCAACTTTTCCCCTTTACTTTTGAGATTACTATTATTGAGATGCTTTTAAGTGACTAGTTTAGAAAAATAATAATACACTGAAAAAATACGTAGAAAGAATTTTCACTCAGAAAGTGGTAGTAAATATCACAACTACATAGAAATGTTAGGGAACACATTGAATGAAACTTGAGACTTATTAAAATTAGTATTTTATTGAAAAACCTACTCCAATAATTTTTTTATTTACAACTTTGAAAAGTTATTTTTATCTTGTAGAATGTAGTAAATTAGCACTTGTTACAAATTTGCTAAGATAAAAATTTTAGTTTTTGGGAAACAAATGTTAAGTTAGCTTGCCATACCTCTCCTGCATCAGCATCGCTGAGCATATAGGGAACCTTAATGGGTTGCCAATCTCATATAATGGAAAGAGTTTTTTTTTTTGGATGCAAACACACCATTTGAAGCATCCTTTGATCACTGAACAATCACGGATGCATGATGTGTGAGGTTTTCAAAAAGTCTTCGATAAAAAGATTTTCCTTACAGCGCATCATCACAGAAACACAATCATCGCGAAATATGCACAATCGCACATAACGCTGTATGCTTAAAAATGCTGAGCACGATAAAAAAAAGGCACACAACACAATGCACTTACATTTGACCGGGCGGTCGGTAGGGTTTAAACCCATGATGTCTGTGCTGGACATTCTCATGGGTTGTTGTAGATAACGGGGAAAGTGCGCCTACTCCTAACGGGTGAGCGTGCGATCTTCGGTGCTGCGGGATGCGCGGGCTGCAGAAGCCGCATCACTTGGTGCGTCTCTTCTCCGTCCACCGTCGGTCAGGAGGGGAAGATGTGTCGCAGTTGATCCGGGGAGACTGTTATGCTGGAGATGCTGGAGATGCTGGACTCTGCCTGGTGCCGTGTGGGGGCGGATGGGTAGACAGACAGATAGATGGATGGATGGAGCAGCAGGAGGGGGGCTGGGAGACTTCTGCTCGGTTCAGGGTATCCTCAACGCGTTGCAGCACCACCCCGACATGGCGAAGACAGGAACTCCCACGCTCTGGCTTGCAGGGACTGCCTCATACTGCCATCACGCGGAGGCTGATTCGGGGTTTCCCTGCGCACGAGATGAGAGAGAGCGCGCGCGCGCACCCAGGCTTTGTTGCTGCTTTATTGACGTCAGTCTTTTTAATGCTTAATGGCGTAGAATGTCAGAAGGCGGCGTAGGAACCATACTCTATTGTGAATGTTGCAAGAACAACCCAGCTTCTGTTATCTGCCTTCTTTTATTCTATCTATCTATCTATCTATCTATCTATCTATCTATCTATCTATCTATCTATCTATCTATCTATCTATCTATCTATCTATCTATCTATCTATCTATCTATCTATCAAATTATTGTACAAAGACCATTATGGAATTCTGTTGCATTAACACAAGTAAAAAAACATTCTGGGGTGTCATTGTTTTTGGGCACTGCACCACGGTAATACCATGGACTTTTGAATACATAGACTACCATGGTACAATGTTATTATTTTAATTTCCACAGAATTGCATGTAAATAATGTATGATAGTCATTCAATAGCAAGTTCTATATCAAAGTATCACGTTACCATGGCATCACCACAACATAGCTTTCATCACTCTATTTTGCACTATTTTGTTGTCATGTATTAAATAATCAGCATTATTTTGTGCTGTACCGTTGAGAATTTCCTGTTTTATTCCACCATTAGGCCTAAAGGCCTGTTTTTTTGTAATGAATGTGATTATCTGAATGAGGTAGAGGGCATAAACCTGTGCAACAGGATAAAGATATCACATTGAAACAAGGTATTTTAGGAATATAGGCCGATAGTTTGATCTTTTTGGATTTGTGTAATCAGGATTATGCGAGGATCAGACAAAAGCAGAAATATTTGCTATTAATTGTTTGGACAATCAAATATTAGAAATGAGTACAAAAGCAGGTAAGGCAATAAATAATTGCAATGCATAAGATTAAGTCAAATTATATATATATATATATAATATATATATATAAAATGAAAAAATATGCATGTTTGAACTTGAGCTATAGAGGTCATACAGAAATAAACATAAAAACATACCTGTAAAGTACATATAGATTAATGTGTCATGATTCAAATAATTAGTTCAAATAATAAAAAGTTTGCACAGCAAGTGGTCCTAGTTACACACGCATTCCCTCATCTATGGACGATAATCTCGTATTTTGCCGCGATAAACCATTAATTTGTCAAATATCCCTCCGCCCTGGCGAAACTTCCTCTGAAGGAGTGTAACGTTATATGTGTTATTACCATTCATCTTAAAATTGTATAAACTGTTTTGCTCATATGCACATGAGTCTCATGAGCACCAAGTTCGTTTGTCGGCTCGAAATGGAAGCGTTCAAACACATGCTTTCATTTGGGCTCAATAAGCGTTGAAGTCGTTGAGCACGATCCGCCATTTTGGCACCACCATTGCATTACTTTCGTGATTCACTACCGCACTATCTAGCAACTGGCGTCGGACTCGGCGCGCGATCTGTCGCCGGCGACTGCGTCCTTTGGCGGAAGGATCTGATTAGAGCAGCGCAGTGTGCGTGATGCGGTAGCTGCTCGCTGCCGCTGCTGCAGGAGGAAGACCGAACCGCTACCAGCACCACCTTTCAGTTTCGCCTTCAAATTACACCAACCGGCTCCGTCACACACAGAACACCGACTGAATTATTACCTCAAGGCGTCCCTTATTAAGACACCGGAGTGGTTGGTCGCGTCGAAATTGAAGAAGCGCTGTTTTAATCGAGTACAAGGCGGGCTTTGTGTGTTTTTGACAGCAGTAACAGCACAACAATGGCTCTGAAAAGAATCCACAAGGTAAGAGAAGGAAGTCACGGGCGCCATTGCCCCATTCCGCATTATAAACGCACCATCCTTCCTCATTTTCGCCGGAAAGGCGATTTAAGGGATGTTATTGAGAAGTAAAGTGTGGCACTGGTGGGATGACAAGTGGAGTAAAGCACCCCGGTTCGACGGGTCGGCCCGGGCTAATGGTTAGCATGATAGCTAGTGACCCTCCGTCGAACTGTGTGTGACTTATATAAAACGTGTATTCGGTGATTGCTTTTGTATTTCCCTTCTCGTTTTTAACTTAAACGGATACAAACAGTCATTTGAAATTGAAATCGGGTTGAATAGGCTCACTTGCGGATTAATGTACGTTAAGATCATGATAACGTGTTAGCTTGCTAACGTAACCCCTCGTTGCCACCAATGCTAAAGGCCGATTTGGAAACCTTGAACAAAGATCGTTTATAACCACCACAACTTAATCAATTTACTGTATTGTTATTATTAATACATAAGTGTACGGTATTATTATAGTATACTTATTTATTTCGTGTTGGTTTGGGTTGTTAACTGGCTAACCGCTCCGACAGAGGCATCTGGCTTCAGTTGGCCATCGCGTTAATGTTTTAAATCATTTTCAGGATGTATTGGTGTTATTTATATTATATCTGTTTCTCTTTATCAGCATATAAATATTTGATCCTTGAGTGCATCGGTTTCATTTTTGATAGTCAAACTCGTAACGTTACATTATGTATCTGGAGATTTGAGGTTAGCTCGTGGCGCAAGCAAATTGGCTTTATGAACCTGGTCCAAAGCATTCATATTCACATTTCATACTTTTTATTGTGCTTTTCTGACTAATTTGAATGTTTCCATAATCTTGGGTCTTAGTAGAACAGACTAACCCGGAAAAATCGGAGTTACATAAGCTGTGGTCACCTCTCATGTCATTACAGCAGCAATAACTCCATTACACAGACTGTTATGTGTCTGATTTGATATTGACTTTATTTTCTAAATAATCCATCCATTGCGTTTGTTCTGTGTATTGTACTGTAACTTTATCAAATGCACAGATATTTGAAGTATTAAGTTTCGGTGTCAGTTTCTCGGTTTCATTTTGGTGCTTCATTGTCAGCAGCGTGCACTGCAGGTGTTTCAGGAAGAGATCAGGACAGGTGATGCAGAGCTTTACGTGCTGGTTTTAAAGTCTTGTGGTGAACCGTTTTTAAACTGCTATTTTGTTTCTGGTGTGTTGCAGGAGCTGCATGATTTGGGCCGTGACCCACCTGCTCAGTGTTCAGCGGGCCCAGTAGGGGATGACAGTAAGTAACTCGTTTTGCCCACCAATGAATTTGATAAACTAGTGATTTTTTTTTTTTTTTTTTTTACAGATTTGAGTTACAGGTATTTTGAAGATAATAATTGGTAATTTCAGCTTTGATTGTGTAAAAAAAAAATCCAACTTTTAACTCTTGCTGTGCTGAAATTTCTTTATTTAATTTGGTGTTTCTCTGTCAAAAATGATTGGCCGTTTCAATTTTTTATGTAAATCTCTTATGCAATATTAAAACCAAATCTAGATGATTGTAAATCATACGATGATTGTAACATAATGTAATGTTCCTCCTTTTTCAGATCTTCTTTATCAACTATATAGAATATGGTTATAGTTAAAATATAGTAGAGGCCTCTATGTCTGTATGTATGTTAAGTTTGAGGAGAAATACTGGTATGTTGTGGTGTAACAGCTAGTTACAACTTGTCACTACTTTTTTGAGTTATTTTTTTATTACTATTATTGCCTTGTTTAATAGAATCAGCTCTGCAAGGTGTCTTATGTATACAGCTCTTATAGGAACTGAATGTCATCGTAGCTTCAAACACATACTGTCTGTCAGAAGTGCTTTTTCCTGTCCTGATCGTGTTTTCTGTGTGTCCTGTGTAGGGATGCAGCAATTAACTGCGCTTTAAAATGTCACGGTTAATTAATCGTAAAGGTTCTGCTAAACCTAGTGTTGCTGTTACATGAAACGGAACTGTTGCAGCTTGCACAAAATGAAAACAAAGTTACACTAGCGGTGCACCAGCTTAAAACGACGTGCTTATCAGAGGCACGGAGGCTACTACACATTAGATTAACTGTGACTGGGGTACTAAACAGCGACGCTTTATTTCCACTAGAGAAATGCCTGTCGATAGTGTGGGACCATTTTGGGTACACCAAGAATGACCAGGGTGTCATTTAATTATTGCCGTAAACAAAACTGCTAATGAGCGAATACGTAAGGGATAATGCATGGCTAGCTGTACATTAAACGAGTGCATTAAGCACGACGTGAAGGCAAGAACCACCTGACACGAAGCTACATTTAGCTTAGCATTTTGCCCGCTTCAGATCAGAAAGAGATGAAATAGTGCTGTAAGATCACATTTATTTGAATTAATTATAACATTTATCTACTTGAATGAATTATTATATCGAGAGCGAGAGAGAGAAGTGACAGTTGCCTGTGTGAATTAGCCTGCGTCTGTGTCTCTCCAGTAGGCCATTTAATCTATTTTATTAATAAAAGTCGCGGGGCAGCGTTCTCAAGAAGTTTGTGTCCTACTGAATGTTTGTACATGTGCACAGCGCGATCTCCGATCTCACAAACCAAAACAATACAATTTAAAATATGAATTGTTATAAAGATTATTAAAATGAATACGTATGGATGATAGTTGATTACTATAGTATTTCAGTTTATTTCCATCATTAACAGTTTCCACTGTGTGATAAATGAAGTTAATATTAGTCGTATATTAATAATACTTTTATTTACTATCCATGTTGTAGTATTATTCATAAGTAAAAACCAACAAGATTTTTTTTTTCGAATTCTCTACCCCGGGTCGAAAAGAAATTAAAGAATGTACAAACTGAACACATTAAAAACTTTTGTGATCTATTTCCATTTCTTATTTTTTATCACCTTTTTTAATTCTAATGTTGAGAGGTGGACTTTTGTTTATTATTATTTTGTGCTGTATTGTTGGTTACTGTGTGTTATTTCTGTTTCAAAAGCCAGCAATAAATAACACTTTAACATCTAAAGAGTGTTCATGTGATTTTATACATTAGTAATGTTGGAAAATGAATAAATGCATAATAACCGTAAAACCGTGATTATTCCTGAGACAATCGTACCAGCAAAATCTATAATCGTTGCCCCTAGTCCTGTGATTATATGGTGCTTATCAATATTTAGTGTGAAGCTCAGCCACAAGACGACGTATTGTTTGAACTGACAAATGGCATATATAGCTTCCCTAAAGAGTCACTGCTTTATTAAACTGTGACTCATACAACATCTGACCCACTTAGTGCCTCAGAGATTTGACTGAAATATGACAACATAATTGTACCCAAATTTGCTTAATCATATTTTATACTGTATTCCTCAGTGAGCCCTTTTAATTCTGACAAGACTGATTCTAAGCTGGCAAGCAAAAATTGTACCTCTGAGTTGTAAAAGGAGGCTTTCGCTGACAATTGTTTTTGTATCGTTTCAGTGTTTCATTGGCAGGCCACAATAATGGGACCAGTAAGTATTTATTTTTCGTGTTTCCTATAGTAGACGGCAAAATTACAGGAATCCCTTGGAGCATGATATTGTTGTCTTGAAATATTGAGTAAATATAGATCATTTTGAGTTTTTGAATTGGAATATATATTTTTTATATATAATTTATGCTAATTAAACGTGTTTACCCTACAGAATGACAGTCCTTACCAGGGCGGAGTGTTTTTCTTGACCATACACTTTCCCACAGATTACCCCTTCAAACCGCCAAAGGTCAGTAACATCCACACCTGTTTGACTCGGGCACAGCTTCTCAGGTGTTTTGGTTATTGTCAGGAGCTGCTTAATTATTTTTCACTTTGAATCCAGTTTACCAACCAGTACTTTCTTTGTCATGACATAAGGAAATATTTTTCCTCCCACTATACATTCAAATAATTCATCTTATGACTGTGTATTAAATGGAGTTGTAGAATGCAGAGAATCTTGTTGATCAGTGCCTGTGTTTGAATTACAATCTTCAGTAATTAGGAACCGTTCTAGAGTTAGCTGTAATTTTACTGTGTAGCCTGTAAAGGTTGTGATTTGCATGCTTATTTTTGTCTCGCTCTTTTCTCAGGTTGCATTTACCACAAGAATCTATCACCCAAATATCAACAGCAATGGCAGCATTTGTCTGGATATTCTGAGGTCACAGTGGTCACCGGCACTCACCATCTCCAAAGGTACATGTCAGTTTTCAAAGATTGATTTACAGCAATTAATTAAATGGAAATGTTTGTTTCTTAGCCATGGTGTAGCATTTATTGGGTTTTAGTAGGATTTTTTTGTTACCCACAAAATTGAGCGTGTAGACAAAATATTAAGATGTGATGTTTGAATGCTCAAGTGCTGTGAGAACTGCTTTAAATAATGTAGCACCCAGAATCCTACTTCATATTCAGATTCGTTCAAAGTTCAACTAAAAATCTTTTGTTGAGCTGTCGTGCAGAATTGTTACCTTTAAATATATAAAAATGATAGTTTATTGGATGTTTGAGCCATGAGGTAGGACTGGGACGATAAATCTATTCCTGGATCGAGTTTGGCCCTGTCCAAATGAAACACTTCATGTGCACTTGCGGTCTTACGGACTTACAATGGCCGCCGTGTGCGTGTGTCCATTAAGTCCAAGAGACCGTAGGGTGTCCCATTCCTCATTTTAGCATTCAGAAGGGTGCTCGCGAGAGCACCGCCCTCGATGCACTTTTGCCGAACTCCGCAGCAGACTTCTACCCGACAGTCAAAGCGGCATTACGTCACAAAAGTGCGGACTCAGAGGAAGACCGCGAGGGTTTAGGGTGCCATTTGGGACAGGGCCTCTGAGATTTTCCGAATGCATCGCGATTCCTCTGGAATTGATTCTGAGCTTAGATTTTTAACAGCAGATGGCGCTCTACTGTAGTTTTTATCCGCAAATTCAAATGCTCATGATGAAGAGCGCTTGTGCGTTGGGCCGAGTCATGTAATTACACCTCAACTCAGAATGCTTCTATGACACGAGATTAATGTAAACAGCCCACTGTGAACACCCTTGTAATTCGCTTCAACCTTTTCGAATTTTATGAATGATTATTTTAGGTTCAAGTTATGTGTAAGGATTTGGAAACAAGCAGAGTACGGCTATTTCTAAAGCATGCAGTGCCATCTGCTGTTCAAAACTAAGCTAAGAAATTGATTCCAGAGGAATCGTGATGCATTCGGAAAATCTCAGAAACGATCCAGGAATCGATTCTGCCACGATTTATCGTTCCAGCCCTACCATGATGTAGTCTTTGAAGCTTTATATGGCAATAAACTCAAACACAAATTGAAATATGTTATGCTTTTACACAAGAGGAGTGTAAGATGCTGCTGGTTTCTCATTGACATAACATTTACTGCATAAGACTTGTTTTAATCATTCTCATTCTTTAGATTAAACTCAATATTTAACACAAACAACAACAAAAAGAAAAGCTAGATAAATTGATATTGGAGAATATTTTGAGTTTCTAAATGTAAATGCATGCAGCTAGCACTGAATGTGATTAATTTGCTGCTATTCACACGTTAAGGGGTTATGTTAGGGACAGTTTAGTGTTTTGGAGGGTAATTTCCAACTACATTGATTATATTTTTATTCATGTATATTTGCGCTGTTTATAACATGTTTTTTGGTGCCTAAAATATATAAGAAACAAATGTATTTATCTAAGATGACATTTAATTAAACGAGTATATTGTTCTTTTAACATTGTTTTTCTTTTAATGTTTTTAATCTTGCCCTTCAGTTCTCCTGTCCATCTGCTCCCTGCTGTGTGACCCCAATCCGGACGACCCCTTAGTACCTGAGATCGCCCGCATTTACAAGACTGACAGGGAAAAGTGAGTGTCCTCTTCTACACTGTTTGCCCTAATGCTCTGGTGCTGTCATGCAGTCATTTGCATTATTAGCTACGTTTTTGTCTATTCGGTTTCCTGTTATGACACTTGTCACCTTTCTTCCCTGGGGATGTTGTTTATACGCTGAAACTCTGAAGTCCTGTTTTGTGAATAATTTACTTTTACTGTTGCTGAGCTTTGAAATTGACAGAAGTAGAGACATAGCAAAAGTGAAAATGTTTTCAGCTTACTGTAATCCAAAAAGCTGGCTTCAGTAGCTCAACAGTGTTTCATTTTATCTAAACCAGACTGAGCTGGGTGTAATAATTTGAACTGGAGGATGATTCTAATCAAATTCAACAGAAAAGGAATTAAATGCCAGCCGACTCCCATTAGATCCTTATTGTTTTAAACGGGTGTTATTGGCAAATGTGGGTGGGAAAACCAATTGAGGTTGAGGGCTGGACCTTGTAAGAACTGAAGAGTACCTTTGTAATAGATTTTAAAATATTGGCGATGCCCAACTTTTTCCAAATTTCCTTTTAAAACATGAAGAGGGCTATTTACAGTGTCAAAGGGGACAATTCATGTTTTTCTTTTAGATTAAGTTAGTTTGTTCTTCACATACACATGCTCAGGGCTCAAAACATAAAAAAATGATGTTTTTCCTGCCAGTTCCACACAGGCTTTTGCATTAAACTTAAGAAAAGAAGAGTTCTTTATTGCATCTATGATTCCATGAAGAAACTTTAGTATCATTGGAATCCTTCTATTGTACAAAAGGTTCTTTATGTAGTGAAAAAAGATTCTTTAGATTTGTTAAATCTACACACTAGGAAAATAAGGTTCTTTGGGGAACCAAAATTTTTTATTTTTTTGCTTCTGGAGTCTTTATTTTTAAGAGCGTATGTGTCATGCAAAAGCCTTTCTGACATGTGATCCTTCCTTCACAGGTACAACAGAATAGCTCGGGAATGGACGCAAAAGTATGCAATGTAGTTTTGGAGTTAGAATCATGATGGGAGAAAATTACACCTCTCCATCTCAAGTTTAGTGGAGATTTTGAACCTTCAAAAGATAAAAAAAAAAAAGCTTAAGAAAAAAACAGATCTTGTTGGTTTCCATTGGAGTGCTTTCTTTAAGCCACGCCTCCCCACAGAGCACCCCCCCCCCCCTCTTAGCCCTCTGGCAGCCATGGTGTACATTCTCAAACTACAAATGTAGCTCCTTTTCCTCCCCAAATGCAAACCTCCACTCCACAGCTCCTGCTTTACCTTCTCCGTTGCTATTGCGACGTACCCGCTGCTTAGGATCAGTCCGTATCAATTTTGCTGTAGAAGATGTTTATGGCTCTAAAAGCATTCCTTGTTGTTTTTAAGAACTGGGAGGGGAGGGCAATATTATTATCATTTTGTTTTCTCCTTTCAATTTGTGATAGTCTGGACATAGAGGGATGTTTTTTACGGTTTACTTTTTCATTTCCATTTCCTGGGCTTCCAACTGTACATTGGATCAGGAAGTTTTTTTCTTTATTGCAGAGAAGGGAGGGGTATGCTGGCTATCTTTTTTGTATAAAATCTATAAGGAATTCTTTTAAAATCATAGCAGTTAATTAAAGGAAAATGGACTTCCTGTCCTCTCCTCCGGAGTATTCTAATGGACTTGAAAACTATGAATATATATATATATATTGTTTCCATTTGTCATTGCAAAGATCGTCTCTACCCCTTTCCTTAGCCACGACCAACTTCACAAACATTCACCACATGCAGGGTTTCGGACCAGTTATTTAAAGCAGTCTCTATAACATGCGTCTTATTGTTTTTGTTTTATTTTTTCCCTCTCTCTCCCCCCCAAACCACCCCTGTAACTCTTAGGTTGCTATAATTTTTTTTTTCCTGCTCTTGTTGAATTAGATGCTAACATGGTTCAGCCAGACTCGATCGGGTCCCTGGGTGAGAGGACACAAAACTCCTCACAGACAAACTTCTGTATATTTAATTTCCTGACAGGCTCGTTGAGCTTTGTGTGTTGATTAAAACTGTGTAATAAAATGATTACTAAAAGTCTGAAATGCTTGGTTTCTGCATGTTTTTTCTCTGTGTTTGTTAAACAGATGATGCGGGTCTTGTTGTAAACACTGCATGTGAGGAACTTTGTCCTTTGGGATTTTAATCCTCAAGGCTTTCGAAAGCTCTGTTGAAAAAAGAAAATGTATCTGATTTCTTCTGCTTGCTCTTTTAATAGAAAACAAATGTGCAATGATTGCTTAATATGTGCCTTGTGACGGCCACTGTCACAGTTACTGTACTATAGTAAAACAAAGTTGCAAGGGATTTTTGAGCAGCAAGTTGTACAAACACATTTTATAGGAGCCTTTTCCCCGTTTGGTGTAGTGGACCAACGTACTTAAAATGACTGAAACAATTAAATGCACCAATTTTCTTTATTTCATAAAGGCAATTACCCAATGGCACATAATGGATAATTTTTTTCTATAAACAAAGCTTTTTATAATCTGAAGTGACATCCAGAAATATCAATTGTTATGGAAAGAATAAATGTGAAACAAGTGAGTATCATGAAATGCTTTGTGTTAAACGGACCAATACAAAATAAATAAATATTTGTATTATATAACAAGTTATTTAATTCGGGTTGTCAGCTCATAGACCAAATGTTTCTATTTAAATCTTTTCAGTCAGGTTCGGGTGAACGTTCTTTTGAAGGTTTTAAATATTTTATATTATGAAACATTTAAAAAATTAGGGCTAAAAAGCGTATGATAAGCAAACCCGCACGCTAAAGCGGGATTTGGGCCCCATGTTTACAGTAATCTGAGCAAGTAGTGCGAGTGAGTCACGCTCTCCAGCCATTGGTCAGATATCAGATGACGCAATCACGCAGAGTATCCGCAGTGACGGCGCTACTCAGGTTCAGCGTCTCAGACCTTGTGGTGCCCTTAAACTTGAAGTCCAAACAACTACCGTCATGGCATCTCAAGTGCCAGGGCTTTCAGCTCTGACTAAACCAGGGTTAATACCGGGTTTTAAGGTTTCTAAAGGTAAGAGTAGTGTTTATTTTAATATAAAGACCATTGCAACCTTAAACGATTGCAGCATCATCACGTATTTGTCAGCATGTTCGATTCTAAGTTGTGTAACGTTATCGGAAAATTGTGTTCATTTCAGATTATGTTATGCATTCTAACCTGCACACAGTCACGTTACAGATACGTTATATGGCGCTCACTGCACGCACGCGTTATTAGGTCATAGGTTTGCAATTCATTTTGGGATTGATTGACTGATTGATTGATAGATTATGCATTTTGGATATTTAAACGAATGCTCTGTTTTAGTAGGAAATAAAGCTAACATCTGGGTGCCATGCCTCTATGCAGCATTTGTTATTGTCGATGTCGTTTCGATGTCTCGGGAAACACTACAGCGAGCAACGAATAGTTATTGTGAGTCGAAACTTTAAAACGAATAAGTTGAACCTAATCTATCTGTACGATTCGTCCACATTAACAAATAAAAACCGTCTTAAAATACGTTTACAACTTCACTGTATAACAGCTTATTAGACTAGCTTTATATTATGTCACGTCGAGGTGTCAGTGATCACGTGATGACTTTAAAGCGTTACAAAACGATCCGTTCTCATTCGCGGAGATCAGTAGGACTCACATTATCATAAAGTCACTGAATCCTTCTCACCTGACCAGGATTTACAGTCGAAAGCCTGTGTCTGTGTTGACACATGTGACTATATTTTAGTGCTGAATCTGATTACGTTTCATGGGTTGAGCTCACGTGACACTGAAGACCAGACATATAAAGCCACCCCTTAATGCCATCTGTACTACATCTAATGTGTTTTATAGTGCACTAAAAGCTGTATAAGCTTAAAGTGTGCTACAGATGTGTTTCTGTTGTTTGGGCACAGAGTTTGTTGGTTTACTGATATCAAATCGTGAAGATTTTTTCTAATGTAGTTTGTTCCAAAGGGCAGTATTGCTTTGGTTGTATAGCTGTTAATTAATAACTACCGGGTGTGTTTCAGTGAAAGTTAAAGTCATGTAGATTTTCTTAATTTGAGGAAATGATATGAAGATATTGGATCAGGCTGTTTGAAATATAAATATATAAATGAGTGATACTGAAGATAGAAATTCATAGGTTTGAAAAAATGAATTGGAACCAGGGAAATTTAAAATATGACCGCAAACTATTCAGATTTATTTTCAGAGCTAAAGATTGACTTATTTCTAATGCTGTGGTAATGCGGTTTTCAGACATGTGAAATAATTGCTTAATATGATTGTGAAATGCTTGCTTAATATAAGCTGAATGAGAGCCACTGTCAAAATTACTGTAATATTATTTATAATTATCACATTGTACGTTTTTTCTCCAGGTATAGAGGATCAAATTTACATTGTAATTTTCCATAAAGGCACAATTTCTAAATGACTTGTAAAGATTTTTAAAGATATTTTAACAAATGTATTTTAATAAACAAAGCCTTTATTGTTACAAATAACATTTGGAAACACTAACTGTTGTGAAAAAATAAAATATTGAAGTATGGTTTTGGGCAAGTGGATATGTTTTGACAGTAGACTACACAGATCAGAGCGCCAAACATTTTATGTCAAATGCAAGATTACACTTCTATGAACTTGAATACACCCAAGTGCTTTTCCCATTTTCAAGTTTATATATGAAAAGCACTATTACTGTAAACATGTCAATAAATTACTGAAAATAGGACGCATGGAATTTGGGAAAAATAAAACAGAATGTGGAAGAAAAAAACACAAACAGATTCCGTATGGCCATAAATATGTACTTTTTGTTATATTTGTTATAAATTTAAGTTTGTATACCTTTCATAATTTAAAATAGTTATACATGCTTTTTGATTACTAATATTTATATTAACCATTAAAATGCAATCCAAAAATCCAAGATAGAGAAAAATAATTTGTGGAAAATTTTATAAGGCACCACCTGGTTATCATATCCAAAATCCAGATTCAACATGGCTGGGCTTGACCCAAAGTTTACTATGAAAATAGTAATGCTGGTAGAATAGTGTGCAGGAACCTCCCGGCCCTGTCAAAAAACGAGCGCCTCCTCATGTGTACATTTACAGATCAGCTGACCACCATCGTTCCCGTTGCAGTGGCCGCGGCTCTGAGCACCTACCTGCTGACACGCTACTTCAGTTCACAGAGCAGCCCCAAGAGCAGGGTCAACATGTCAATCAACAAAGACAGCCCCAAAGTAGTGCACAGCTTCGACATGGAGGACATCGGCAACAAGGCCGTCTACTGCCGCTGCTGGAGGTCCAAGAAGGTGAGTGAACCCGCCTCAGTGGATCACGTGTCTGAGTTCATATAAATAGGATGGTGTGGCGAATCTTCACTAGCTTGTTCGGAGATCATCTGTATGAACCATTTTTCTAAGTTTGATACATGAATTTTAAGGCCTCTAAATTATTAACAAAGTTAAAACTTTACTGAAAACCTGTTATTATAAACAATATAGCCATATAGATTTTATATTGTTAGAAATATTTCAAGATGAACGTTTG
This sequence comes from Ptychobarbus kaznakovi, assembly GCA_027422405.1. Taxonomy (NCBI): domain Eukaryota; kingdom Metazoa; phylum Chordata; class Actinopteri; order Cypriniformes; family Cyprinidae; genus Ptychobarbus; species Ptychobarbus kaznakovi. The sequence continues at coordinate 8,825,125 of CM049811.1, read as the reverse complement.
ATGAACTAAAACTATAATCCATACATAATCATGTTAAAATATGAATATCAAAAATCAGGCTTTTGAGGAACGTTTATTTGTTCATCTCTTAATCATCATTGCATTGCATTTGATTACATGTTTTGCCCCACAGTTAAAACCTCCAGTGTTTGATCATAAAATTAAGCATTTAAATATCATCTTACTAAGACATTATTAGGAGTGACAAATAATATGTATAAGCATTTTATGTAAGTAGTCTGTTATACTCATAAAAAAATAATTGTTTTACTGAAAAGTCATGTTATTTTGCAGAGTTTTTACTTTTTCTCACTGTTAAAAAAGAAGATATACAAAGATTTATTAAAATTGACATCTTCCTGCAAATATTTAAAATTGAAAAAATTATTAAAATTGAGTTTATGCTTAAAACAAGAAATAAAATGTCTGCCAAGACAAATCAACTTAATTCAAAGGAAACAAGTTTATTTTTAGTCACTTAATTTTTATAAAATAAAATGCTGTTAAATAAAATTGTATGCTTCTTAATCATATTTCTCAAAAATATGAAAATATTTGTTAGCAATCTCACTATATCATAGTATATATTAGATTCTGAATAACATAGAATTTTTTTTCTCAAGCAGAATATGAGCTTAATACATTGTTCCTTTAAAAAAGGTGATTTTTCTGGCCATTATTCCATATGACAGGCTTTATAGTGTTAATGGTATAATCCCCTCAGAATTGTGATTTCTGTCATTTATGCACCCTCATGTCACTGTTTGTCACATCCTGAAGCACCAGTGATCTAGATGAACTTCCTGCAGCGTACCAATGCAAAGTGTTGGAATAAACATTCAAACCGCAGGAAGCGTACCGATACGTCATCACACTCTCTGAATGATCATCATGTGTGGTAGTGAATTGTATGTATTTGTTTATTCCCTGGACAGTTTCCATACTGTGACGGCGCACACACCAAACACAACGAGGAAACTGGTGATAATATCGGACCTCTGATCATTAAGAAGAAAACCCCCTAAATACTCTGTGAGTGTTTGCATCAGTGTTTTCCATCCACTGGCGATGAGAGGAACTGGATGAGGATTTAATATTACGACTAATTCTCAATGTTACTGCGTCTCGTTCACACAAGGACTTCCTGTAGCACTGCAGACATGCATCAGCAAACATACTGTATTTCCTGTAAACATGCGGTTTTACCCTTGGTCTCTCTCTCTGCCTCTAACACAAACCATATCATTTAAATGTGCTTTAAATGTACTCAAAAATAACTTTGCACTACAGCGCAGATGAATGTGGATGAGAGAACTACTACGCACATTTTGATGAACACTTCGGTGATTAAGACTTGAACATTCGTGTAGTTTTTACCATTGGTGTAAAATTAAACCAGGTTCCATTTAAAAAAACATAGAGATATTATTTCTATCCTGATGTGTAATTCAGAGGCCATGTGTATTTTGCTGTACGATAAAGATGTGCATTTTGAATAAACGTAATTTGAACCGTTCACCCTTGTGTCATTTTGTCAGAGTTGGGTTTTCACTCTCTATATTCAGTAAGCAGGGTTATAACAGCCAGAGTTTTAAAACAGGATGTGAGAGATAATGTGCTCTACTTCCTGTACTGCTGCAAAACACAGGAAATTAGAGCTCGCCCTGCTGCAGTACTGCTTACAGCCACCAGACAGAGCCACTGTATCAGTTCAGCGCTCTTGGGTTTATTTTGAAGCGATTTTAAAGCAGCATCACCTCTTTGGCTCTGCAGGAAGTGTGAGGTTTATAAATACATTGATTTTTAAATGCTGGACACCGCAATCTTGCATATTTACTAAGAGGTTATCAATATACATATTGTTAATAAAAGTTTAATATATGCCTAAGTTAATTTGTCATTGTATGCTATAGCCTTTTTATTATTATTGTTAATAACAATAATGAGCCAAATTAAGCATTCGTTTGAAGTAAGGGGAAAATCCAAAAACCTTTTATTTATTTGTTACAACGCGGGTATGTCTTATTCAGTCAGTTAATAAACGTTTATGTTTAATATAAGCTACTTTGTCATTGCTAATGTTGTGTGTGGGCTTTTTTTTCATTAAAAGTAAACATAATACTGAATCAACCTTAAGCATTAATTTGTTCCAAGAATAGGAGAGATCTAACGTTAAAGATCAGAATAAGCGCTGCAGATGCGAGAACGCGAGACTGGCTGCTGCTGAGGTAAATAGAGGCTCTCGATCTTTCTCTGCTGTATCTTTGCGATGGCTGTAGAAATGGTCATTAATTCTTGATTTGGGCACGGAGCAGGTAATAATATGATCAAAAAGTCATGGCAACAAACGACTCCCTAAGTCAGTTTAAGTTGAAACGTCTTTCACAATCAATTTGATTCAACTTAATTCATGTTCTGCTGATGCTTATTGTCATTGTAGGCTTAGGCTTCTTTTTTCTATTAATTTTAATGAATATACAAATTAATAAAATTAGTTTTATTTATTTTCTGTCACAAAATTTTAATTTATCTATTTTTTAACACCGCACCCCCAGCACCCCCATTTTTTCTTGGGCTAAACACCAGGGGGTGCTGCAACACCCTCAGCACCCCTACTTCCCGCGGTAATGGGTCTACAATTCGCACAGGCTCACCAAAATTGGACAATAGAAGATTGTAAAAACCGTTGCCTGGTCTGATGAGTCTCGATTTCTGCTGCGACATTCAGATGGTAGGTCAGAATTTGGCGTAAAGAACATGAAAGCATGGATCCATCCAATGGACCTGCCTTGTCTCACCGGTTCAGGCTGCTGGTGTAATGGTGTGGGGGATATTTTCTTGGCACACTTTGGGCCCCTTAGTACCAATTGAGCATCGTTTAAACGCCACAGCCTACCTGAGTATTGTTGCTGACCATGTCCATCCCTTTATGACTACAGTGTACCCATCTTCTGATGGCTACTTCCAGCAGGATAATGCACCATGTCACAAAGCTCAAATCATCTCAGACTGGTTTCTTGAACATGACAATGAGTTCACTTTACTCAAATGGCCTCCACAGTCACCAGATCTCAATCCAATAGAGCACCTTTGGGATGTGGTGGAACGGGAGATTCACATCATGGATGTGCAGCCGACAAATCTGCAGCAACTGCGTGATGCTATCATGTCAATATGGACCAAAATCTCTGAGGAATGTTTCCAACACCTTGTTGAATCTATGCCACGAAGAATTAAGGCAGTTCTGAAGGCAAAAGGGGGTCCAACCCAGTACTAGCAAGATGTACCTAATACAGTGGCCAATATATACCCACTAACTGTTATTTAGTGGGTTTATGTTGATATGTTTTATATTTAGCTGTTTTATGTATTTTGTGCTGTGCATTTACTTTCTACAGCATAGAGGTGCGATCACGTTAGAATTAAGCACGTTGTATGAAGCACATTTTACACAAAAGTTACTTTCAGCTTTCTGTTGGTCAGCATGTGAACAGCTTAAACATCTGCGTTGAGTTTTTTTTTTTTTGGCCTCACGCAAATCCTGATAATGTTTATTCCTTAAATACACAGGTAAAACTGCTAATCTCAATAAGAATCCACACGATCTGGAATTTTGTGATATTTTCATGCAAGTAAAAAATTCCAATATTTACCAATATATTTATTAAAGCTGACTGGTTTATTAGTGACCTTTGAGGAAGCTATGTTTCCCTATTGGTAAAGGGCCTTCTTGACTCATCCACACGAAGCCAGAGCTTTCCCTATTTGAGCTAATTTTTCTTTGTTCTAAAAAAAGTTAATCTCAAGAAATATGTGTACACGCGAAACCGACTCAAAACGATGTAGTATACATGCCAGACCAGTATGTGGCGCTGTAATTCTGCCACTGAGAGACACTAAAAAAGGAGAAGACTTGGAGCATGTGTATAAACCTTGCAAGACTTGGGGTGATGACATATACTTGTTTCACAAAATATATGGATTGGCTGTACACACAACCACAAGTGTGTCGTTTTCAGATTTATCCACTCTGGGACCAAGAAATAGTCCGTCCAGACGATATGCCGATACAATATTTTTTTTTACAAATGCGGCTAAACGCATCTCCATGTGTACGGGCTCTTAGCCTGCAAAATCTAGCAAAAGTTTTGTTAATGTGGCCAGGACTTAATGGGATAGTTCACTCAAAACTGAAAATTCTGTCATCAATTACACACCCTCGTGTCGTTACAAACCCGTAAGACCTTTGTTCATCTTCAGAACACAAATTAAGGGTTAGAGAGCTTTCTGAACTTTCTGACCAAAAAAACAAAGACAATTTTTTAAATAGTCCATGTGGCATCTGTGGTTCACATGTAATTTACCGTAATTTTACGAAGCTACGAGAAAATGTTTTGTGTGCCAAGAAAACAAAAATAACAACTTTATTCAAAAATGTCTTCGTTTCCGGTCAGTCTCCACCGGTATGCATGAGAGCACCATGATGCATGCGTGTGCATTTCTCTGCTCGTAAACAAGGTGCAGCGTGTGTGTTCTACATCAGCAGGCCGAGACCCTTTAAGTGTGTAAGGGGATGTTCACACAGAATATGATTTGTATAGCACTGCACTATTTTTCAATCTTTTAGTTTTCTATGAAAACATGCACTAGATGGATTTGTTTGGCCGTAGCACTTGTCTTTTGCAGTGTTTTGTGCATGATGCAGCATTATAAAATCGTAATGCTAAAGTTAGGGGGTGTTCACAAAAAGCATTTTTCCATTTCAGTGCTCTGCTTTTCCAAGTATTTTTCTGTGAAAACATAGACTCTGTGTTCTAAAAATGCGGCACTCAATTTTTCGACATTTAAAAAATATTGAGACCTTTTTCTTCCATCAAAGCAACAATGCCTTCTAAGTAAATAGCCCCTTAGAACTTCAGCTTAAAAAAAGTTAATATATAAATACATAATACACAAATGCGTTCTGAGTGATTGGCCCCTAGATACTAATATTAATGTATTTATATGCACGCCAAGTACAAAATCTTTTTTTTTTGCTAAATAACTTGGCACAGCGATCCTAAATTACTAAAATGAGGTTGATACGGTGTTCTAAGTTGCTGATAGCATGTTGTGGATGGTTGCTAGGGTGTTGCTAGGTGGTCAAAACAGCCTTTAATTCTTAAATTTTGACATAGGGCGTATTACAGTTAAGGATGGCAATCAGTGAGACATGTTTTTGCCAAATTCAGGTTCCCATTTCAATGTAAATCTTCAAAATTCTCACCATTTTATCATCTGCTAGGTGAAAATTGCATGTCTAATTGCTTAGAAAAATACCAGCCTAGCTCTAAATTTTGAAAAAAACCAGCCTGCTGAAATTGAACACTGAGTAAAAAAGCTTCTAAAAAAGGGATTAAATTTTCTAGAAATACTAAAAGAAATATTGTGATAGAGGGTTTTTATAAAAAGAATGTCCTAAAAGTATGAAATGGGGGGGGGAGAGTATTGAAGAATAAGAGCAACTATGAAGCACAATTGGCACCAAACAAAAAACAAATAGAGACAGGTCCCACTGATATAGGTGAATGGGGGGCTGTGGAGATATCAGTCATTGAAGAACAGGAAGCTCTGACAACATGGTGCCCAAAAAAACACAGGTAACTCACAGGAGTGAGAAACAGAAAGAGCAGAAGAAATAGGGAAAGTATCTCCTGGGGGAACGAGTCTACTGCATTTCTGCGTTCAAGAAGCAGGCTGACGGCATTCCTCAGCGTCTGAGAAAACCGGACGTTTGCTCCATCTCCTTCTCTTTTTTTCCCTCCTCCTTTCCCTCGGTCTCCATGCCTTCCTCTTTCAAGTGGGTTTTATCCCCTCCTGTGGAGCGGGTCATGTGTCTGGCTGCCAGAGAGAACCATGTGACGTTAATCCAACGTCCTCATCCACCCCCCTCTTCCCACTCACCACCACACAATCCCCCCCAGCTCAGAGAGGAGGGGGGTGAGGTCTCAAAGTTATCTGGGAATTATGTGGCCACAAGGATAGGCAAGTGTTTGTTTATTTATTTGCCCATTTTAATGATCTATCATGTGGCTTCGTTTGGAGATGATCTGTTATCTGTCACATAGCAGGGATGTCTCGTCGTGCTCCAGTGATATACCAGCTCAATACTACAGGAACGTCCTCCGGGGTGAACTCGGGGTATGATGCAACTCAGGATCCAAAGGTCTGATCAATGAGCTCACAAACAAACCTGGCTCATGTCAAGCATCCTGGAATAGTTCTCTGAAGAGTCCCCTTACACCCTGATTGGTACTAAATGCTAAAGAAAAACTATGTATATTGATGTTTGTATATTTATAAAAATATTATAGTTTATCATTTTTATTTATATATAATCTCTTATATATTTAAATACAAATATTTTTGCATAAATCTATAATTTTTTCCTATATATTAAATTTATATTTAATTATATAATGTTATATTTGTAAATGATAATAAATTATAATGTATTAATTATATTATTATATAAAACATTTTAGGTACTTTCAAGTGCCTTGCATATTTGATATGCGGATAGTATACCGTGGTATGAATCAAATTACCAAAGTACCATGTTTTTGGACACACAAGGCTATGGTGTAATAACATGGTATTCATTGAAATACTACTGAGTGCCATTCCTTACAAAAAGTACTGTGGCTGTACCATGGTACAGTTGTGGTATGAGTTCCAAGAGTTGTATTATACTCCCAAGAATACAATGGTATTACCATGGTGAATGTTCAAAAACATGGTAGTACCATGGTATTGTTTTTTAGGTGCTTTAAATGCTATTGTATTTTAATATAGTAATCACATAGTAAGGTATGTGATACCATGTTTTAGGAAACTACCATGGTATTTCTTAAAAGTATTTAAATGGTATACAGATACAACCATACATTTGAGCACAACCATGTGTCCAAAAAATGTTAGTAGCATTACCATGGTACTTTTTAGTATATTTTTGTATGGTAGCTAGGCTATATGAATATAGTAATGAGTGTATATGTCCCATATCACACTATTTTTGGACAACCATGATGGTAGGCTATTTCTGAAGTGCCTTGAAGAGACATGTAGCCTAAATACCATGGTATAGGCCTATTAATCTGTGTTCATACACTACCATGGTATAAACACAAAGTCTTGTATGTGAAAACTTAATCCCATACGCTTAGAATAGAGTTTAGGCTTTTGTGAATACAGATAAATGAAGAAAAAAAACATGATGCCATTAAAGCCGTTGAGTAGTGTCACTTTAAACTTTCCCGTTAATGTAATTGTGGAGGACTGTAACACGCAGCCCCCTCAAACCCGCAGCCAGCAGCAGCGCCGCGCTGATCGATCCGCATTGATCGTCCCTGACGAGCTGCTCCACTTTCCAGCCAATGCACGCTCGCCCGTCTGCGACTGGGAAGAAGCCCGAAACGGAGGAAAATTTCTGCCGCCCTGGCGGTGTCACTTCCCCACACTTCAGCTGGCCGCCTGCCAGACACACAGGACGCTCACAAGAGGTGGAGTGGACTCCAAGCGACGAGGAGGAGCGGATGCGAGCGACTGGACTGACGGACTAATGGACCCACAGCACCACGGCTCCTCGGTCACAGAGAAACACGACGACTGTGGGAACGAGTCAGTCCCTTTGATTTCTTCACAAAGAGTAATGACTTTTTATATGCTGACTGTTCGAGAAAATGAATTCATGTATTTTTAGGGGTAGTTTATGGGTACTCATAATAAATTGCCTACATTAATAAATGAACTTAATATTAATTAAGCTATTATTAATTAAAATAATTAAATCAAAATTATAATTAATTAGGCTAATATAAACAATATGGATAGCTACCTCTATTAAATACATTGATAAGTTGCTTTGATATTCATTAATGATAAAACTGTTAAAAAAGTGAATATTAATATAGGCCTAATAGCCTAAAAGTAAAATGAGCAATGATATACAACTAAAACAATGCGTTGATTTTAAACGCATTCATAAAAATACATTTATAATATTAAAAGGTTACTAAAAACGAATGCATGTTGATTTAATAATTAATGCATAAATTATTATTATTTACAATTTACATTTTATGTTCATTAACAGAGCAGCCAACATGGTTATATTTCAGATGAGTGAATGGTTACTTGGGAGCCGTGTATTGCATATTAAAATATCAATCAGACCCAAGTTCCTGGAAAGTGTGAATGTGCAAAAGTTCTGATATAATAAACCAATCCCGAGCGCAGCCAGCAGCCATTAAGAATGGAGTCAACAATGGACTGAGTGTCCAGCCCTCTCAAAACTATAGGCTACTTCATTCATAATTCCGCTCTTATGTGCACAGAGAGACAGACAGCCTCACCGCAGAATGCCCTCGCGCTCATCCACACCTCTTTAAATTAAGGTTTTTTTCCCCCCGACGGAAAGTCCACTTCGGTTTTTGTGTGAAAGCCCCAAAAATCTATGAAATGTGTTTGCATGTTCTTCTCCGGGCGCGAGGATGTGGAGGTGGGATAGAGAGACGCGAGAGGCTGGAGGAGCGCACGCGCTCGCTCTCGGACAAAGTGCGTTCTGCGTGTATCTGCCGGTGTTTGGGCTTTATTGAAGGAAACAGCGAGACGGATTCAGTTCGGGTGAGCATTTTCTTTCGTTTGGCTCTTTTACCTTTTATTCTCTCTCTCTCTTTTATATAAATCTCCGCAGCGCGTGAGAGCACCGGACCGCTCGGACAGTCGGAATGCTCCCCTCGGCTCACGAGCGGCGCGAATGAAAAGACGCCTGTGTTTGCAAATATGCAGATGCCCTATGCTTATCACAGGGAGGGGAATGATACTTTGTTGAGGACTGTTCGAAGTTACAATGACATCCAGCCAAGACGAATAAGTTGGCTGTGAAATAACAAGGGAATGTGCTTAACCAACGCGACGTGTTGGCGCATACCGCGCGCTGTCACCATAGACACATCGGTCGAGATGAGACAATAGGGATTTTGTTTTACTTTCTAAATGATCGGCGTTACATCTGCTTGACAATTTGCCCATATGCATGAGATGCATTGGTGCAACTTTGTCACGCGTAACCAAATAGGCGCACGGAATAGTTGCATTTACGGGTAGCCCGTTTGTTTGTTGTTTTGCTGTACCGTGGTCACCGTAAACATACTATTTTGACATTTTCTGTTTTTATTCGTTGTCTGGATTAAAATATGAGGGATTTACCGAGCGGGAATGTCTGAATTATTCAGAAAGATATGATAAGTAGATAAATATGAATGCAAGTTATATGTGCGGTTTATTATTAATCCATTATGAGTTGCATGCAAACTTTTTGTGTGTGGCGCGCATTTGCATTCTAATTCTTTAAATGATCTAACCTGAATATATGCAGTTAATCCAGGACTGTGATTCGGATTGATCTGGGAAGGGTTTAATTGAGGTGATTATTTGACAGAACATGTAGATCTTGATAAGCAGGTCATCTTGTTTAGCCACAGTTGGGCTATTTGTGCAGGTTCGGCTATTGTTCCCTGGTGATGTCCAGATCTCTCTACGTCGCGCTATTGTCCCTCTGGCTCGCTGCAGTACTGGACACAGCAATTTCCATGTGCATGTGAGCCTCGTATGTTTAACATGCATTTGACATTAAGCAATTGCTGAATGGGCATTTTAACTGTTGCTAGGAACTTATTTATCTGTAAGCCGGGTCAATAATTGACTGAAACCCTCAGTAGATGCAGCTTTTGTCCTGCAGATGAGGGCTACCTGTCTCCAGTAAGTTTATATTCCCATTATGACTCCTTGATGTGGATGTTATGTAATCGTAATTGATATGGTCATGTGTTTTACTAACGGATAGAGTGCTGTGTAAAAATGTTTTGGCGGGTAACTTACAGTAAAAGTGTGCCTCATATGGTTTTATTCAGGTCAGATATATTCTTTAATATGACTGAAGCAACCTTTACACAATAAGATTCACCAATTAATGGATTTTTTCTTAGATTCGTAAGAAATAGCCTAAAGCAATGACCAGGGCTAGTTATCACTTATGTTAAATAGGTTTATTTTTGAATAGACACAAACTATATAGTCTTTATTACAAAAAAAAGGGGGGGGGGGGGGTAAGTTTCCTCTGTTGTTAGCTGATATTATCACGTTTGTTGACCTATTGTGACACCATGCTCCTGTAGTGGGACATGTTGTCACACTTTGGGGTAAGTTGTCACAATGGAATCTGCCATTAAATAACAAAAGCCACAATGAAACACCAAAATGGAAATGTCCAATAGTATTAAACCATTGTTTAGCCAACATTACTATGAGTTATACCATTTAAAACATGTGACAACTTACCCCAACCCATTTTTATGAAAAATACTCATTTTAGCCCCTCTCCCTTACATTTATTAATGCATGCATGTTTGTATGAATGAATGACCAGTTACCTCATCTTCATGGGCAGTCACTCACAACCTGAACAAATTTTTTCTCTAATTATTAATATGAGCTTGATTTACTGAGGCCTGGCAGTTAATTGAAATGTTAAGTCGTTGACGAGCGTGTGTACGTGCGTCAGTGCGGCCGAGCTTGCACTTAGACATCCTGATTTCACCGTCGGCTCACCCCAGGGGCTTTGCGCTTGAGCTCACGATTCCGGTTTCGTGATAGAACAGACCGCCTGTGGACCCTGATAGACGTCTCTCACTGAAGGGGAATTGCTGTCACAAGGAACGGGCTTTCGCACGTATAGGTTATGAAATATAACAATTTAACAGACTCAAACCTTCCAATTCAAAATCCACACAAAATCTTTTCTTTTTTTTGTCACGAGCTTCACAGTCAGTTTCAGTTCCTTGGAAGAACACCGAACAAAGTGAAATTATTGTCACAAAATCAGATATCTTGGACAGATATTATGTATGAAACATAAATGTTGGCTAAGGAATCAAAATGGGTCAGATGAGGCCACAGCGAGGAGTAGATTATTTGTCACCATGAACGTGCGCCTATTTCAGCAGGGCAAAACAATAAACACATAACATTGGGTATATTTATAGGCATGATTATTATGGAAATATTAGACATGTTGAAATGTTTTTAGCAGTTAAGGATGAAGTGTGATGCTATGCCGTGAGGAATCGCTCAGATAATTCATTTTGCGGTTGATGGGTGAGGGTTTGACGTGACGGCTTCTCCGTGCTCTTTAGGTTTGGATATACACTCCTGATTAAAAGTTTGGAATCATTTCTGGTAACACTTTATTTTAATGTGTCCTTGTTACACATGTTACATGTACTTACTATTATAATAACAATAAATTATGCGTAATTACATGTAAGTAACCCTAAATCAAACCCTAATCCTAACCATATAGAAAGTACAAATAGTTAATTAGTAAATTAATATTATGCAGCACTTAAATGTATACATAGTGTAACAAGGACACCTTACAATAAAGTGTAACCTCATTCAAAAACATTTAAGTAGTCTCCTATGCTCCCCAAAGCTGAATTTATTTGATCAAAAATATAAAAAAACTGTAATATTAAGAAATATTATTAAAATGTATAAGAACTGTTTTCTATTTTAAAATGCAATTTATTCTGTTCTACCAAAGCTTAATTTTCAGCATCATTACTCCAGTCTTCAGAAATCTTGTGTTGATTTTATAATCAAGAAATATTTCTTATTATTGTCAATGTTGAAAACAGTTGCTGCTTAATATTTTTGTGGAAACTGTAATACACTACCATTCAAAAGTTTGTGGTAGATAAGATGAAATACAAATCTCTTGTTATTTTTTAAGTAGATGCTGTTCTTTTGAACATTTTATTATGCAAAGAATTCAGGAAAAATAAGCAGGAAAACTTATTTTCAACATTGATAATATTAAGACCCATTAATAACAATTTAGAAAAAATTATAATTGAGCACCCCAATCAGAAACAAGTCTGTGACATTGAGAACTGAAATTTCAGCTTTGCATCACTGAAATAAATAACATTTTAAAATATATTAAAACAGAAAACTTTAAATATTTCTATGATTTTTACTGCTCTATTTTGATCAAATAAATGCAGCCTTGGTGAGCAGAAGAAAAATCTGAATTATTCCTCTCTGCATGTACCTTTCATTTATTCAAACCACTCTGGCTTTAACCTCTCTGTGCATTATCGTCCCTTTCCAGGATTCTCAGACCTTAGTGAACGGATCTGTGAGATGTTCTTGAGGCTCGACTAGTGTGGACCGCCGCTCCAGTGGTCTGCTTCTCCAGCTGTGCACGCGTCAATCTCATCTTGGCTTCGGGCTTCGTAGGAACGTTGCGACTCTATCCCCTGTTCATCTGAAGCTCCCTCAACTCCCTCTCCCTCCCCCTCACACCGTGGCCCATGTCTGCCAGCGGAGGGTCCATGGAGGGAAGTCGAGCTGTTGAGGATGAGGAGGCGCAGGACAGCTGCTGCGGGGACGAAGACTCATCCCCGGTGTTGGAACGGAGAAACCGCAGCGGCATCATCAGTGCTCCACTCAGCAAAAGCCTGAAGCGCTCGAGAGCTCTCTCGCAGTACATCGCGACCTGCTCGGCCGCCGCTGTGGCCAGTGTTGCTAACGCCAACAGACTCGCCCAAAGCTCAATGGTGGCGGCGGGTGTCAAAGCTCACACTACTGCCAGCCAGCACAGGTCACATGTGGGGTATGCCAAACTGGACCGGGGCGCATTAATGTCCGGCCTTCTGGACTCTCCTAGCGGCCTGCATCTCGCCCAGGCCGCCGAGCTCCTGCGACGGGCGGGGATGCTGCTTCCTGTCAGCGACCCGTCCAATGTCAGCTTGGGCGGGGACATGGAGACGGTCTCGGCTTCTGATTCGCTGGGCAGTGTGATGGACTTCCCGTTGCTTGGCAATGGCGGAGTGGGCGGGAGTTTTCCATATCACCCGGGGCTGTTCATAATGACGCCGGCGGGTGTGTTTCTTGCCGACGGGGCGCTCTCTCACATGACGGGCGCGTCGGAACACCAGCAGACGCAGAGCGAGATTTCATCGGCCCTCAGTGCCAATGGGAAGAAAAAGCGGAAGCGATGCGGCCTGTGTCCACCTTGCCGGCGCAGGATTAACTGCGAACAATGCAGCAGCTGTCGCAACCGCAAAACCGGCCATCAGATCTGCAAGTTCCGCAAGTGCGAAGAGCTCAAAAAGAAACCTGCTGGCGGGCTGGAGGTAAGATGGTGAGCAATGCACAGTAAATTCATAAATGTTATCACTGAATTCTAGCGGGATGCAAGCTAGTAGCATCTGCATGGGCACCACAGCATAATGCTTGTGCTAAATCAGTGGGCCACACTTCTGATACGTTGCGCTGTGATGCTCTTGCAGGTGTTGCAAGTTTGTGTAATTTCTTGATTCTCTTCCCTCATCTCCTTATCGTTTCCTGTTCGCTCTACTAATCCTGTGGATAAAAGCAGCAAAAGTTTAAAATAAAAGTTGTGAAGTACAAGCAGACAAATATCTGTGTAAGTAATCTGTGGAATCAGTTTTGTGTTAATGACTTATTTCAGATCAGTGCAATCCTTTACGTAATGGATTAATGGAAAATTAATTTAGCTATGGATAAAAAAATGAATTCACTATAGTTTAATGTGTTATTTTAGTGCAGTTAAATAAAAAAAGAACACTATAAAACCATTAATGCTGTAAAATCATGACCTCTGACACATCTGTAAGAAAGTATTTTCTACATTCTGAGAAATTTACACGACTGCTCCAACGTTTGAGGTCTTTTTAAAGAAATTCAAACTTTATTTTGCATGAATGCATTAAATTGCATGTGACAGTAAAGTGACAGTAAATACTTAATTTTTAATAATTCACTTTCAAATAAATGCTGTTCTTTCCACAAAATATGAAGCAGCACAATTGTGATCAACACTGATAATAAGGAATGTTTCTTGAGCAGAAAATCAGCATATTACAATGATTTCTGAAGGATCACGTGATTTAATGATGCTGAAAATGTAACTTTGCATCACATGAATTTATTATGTTTAAAGTAAAAACAAAAACAGTTCTTTTAAATTGTAATAATTTCTCAATATTGCTATTTTTACTGTATGTTTGTTAAAAAAAATCCAGACTTGGTAAGAATAAGAGACTTTATTTGAAAAAACAAACAATAAAAAAATTATGATCTCAAACTTTTTTTGTCTCACTAAAAAACTGGCGACCAAATAGGTCCATCTCACACTTGGGCATATAGAGCAACATAATATCATGCAACTCCGTACATGACTCCTGAATCTAATTTGTTTGCCTCAATGATATAATGGCTTTAGATTTTTCAACATATATTGTGATTAATTTAGTTAATTAATCTGTGTATTTCGTAAATAATTTGATTAGAATGTTTAATCGATTCACAAGCCCTAGTTTTTACAAACAGTCTACATTGAAATTAACGCTGCTTGTGTTTAATAAATGTTAGCATATGAACATTACTCATCCTGACAAATGGCAAGCTGAATGTAGTTTCCCATCTCCAAGGCAGCGTAACTTGAGATGTTTCTGCCTTGTTTACTGGCAGGTTCAGGTGTGGGAAAATTAGATCTGAGTCTGTGCTGATGTAAGCTAGTTAGGGTCTAACTTTGTGAGAATGGTGTCATGTAAGATTGGTCTAGTTGGCTGCTTATTTTTTTCTTGCAAGGAAAATGTTAAGGCATCATGATGTTCCACAGGTAAGGTTCCCCTTCACTGTCCGCTATGATGAGATGATTCAGAGTTTCATCACATTTAATGAATTTGAATGACTGTGATGAATATAAAATGTCGAATTAACACCATGTTCCAACCAGGTACAATGCACAAGTTTCCAGCATTACGTTTCTGTCTTTACTCAAAGTACTGAATGTGGGACTTTGGACCAATGCAATTTCACAGTGGGCGGGGCTTCACTACACATCAAGACAATAAAATATGCTGCTTTCAAGTCATGTCAGAAAGATTGTATTTACAAGCTCAACAAACATGAATGCCATCACAAAGTCGTAATTACAACTGGGAAACCGAGAACTGAAGCGTGTCAGTGAGAAAACATATCTGACGCAATGGATGCCACATCTTTATTAATGGTAAATTCGTTCAAATTAATGTAATTATTATCGCTTTATTTACAGTAAACATAAGTTGCTTATACAAAATCCCATATTATTGTACAATTAAGAATGTTTTCAGAAAAAATATTGTGCATTCATTTTGTCGAAGTAGGGTTTAAAAACGTTTTATATAACTTTGTAATTATTTAAATTTTCTAAATAATATTTTTCTATATTTTGTTTAGACATGTTTAGACATTTTTAGTCCAAGACTATGTAAAAACAAGACTCTGATGTATATATATATATATATATATACTATATAGAACATTTTAATACATTTTAATATTTTATATATAACAAATCAAACAAAAAAGTACATCACTGTAGGAAACTATACGTAGTGTTTATAGTATACATAATATATACTAAATGGCCCCGCCCACAAAATAAATCTCATTGGCTCAAAATCCTGCTCCATATATCTGTTATTTTCATTAATCTGTTAGGGACAGTTAATGAAAATAATTTGTGAATGTACACATGGGGCGTTTCATACATGTTGTGTGACTGTTTGTTTTTTTGCAGCATGGCACTTTTGATTTGGGCATATGAGTTTGTTTTCATGCATGTTCAATTACACGCATGTGCTCTGTGTGTGTGTGGCAGGCTCATACGGTCCATCTGGCCTTTGCGTCTGTCATCTGGAGCGCCAGGTGTCAATGTGTCCCAGAACCCCTCTCTTTCTCGTCCTCCAGAGGCCCTGAACCGCCTGTGTGTGTCTGTTTGTGTGTATAGCGTTGCAGGAAGAGGCAAACACAGCCCCGGTGAAAGTCATTATGAACTGCATGTGTGTGAGAGGGGTTGTGTTAATGTGTGTGTACTGACCACTGACCAGCCCGGTTTCTTTGAGAATTACAGCAGTGAGGAGGTAAAGATTGAGGTGTTGGTGTGCACTAGAGCTTAGAGGGCTCAGTTTGTGTGTGTTTGTTTATGTCTCTATGAAGTCTAGGGCCCAAAATACACGTATGCAAGCATGTGAATACAAACGTTTCTAGCGGTTTTCACACTTTGTATAATTCGTAATATATAATGTAAAAGAAATATGTTGCCACAAGGGCATAAATCTGTAGTGAGTTTTGGCTACTATAACTACTGTCATGGCAGGCAACAGTTTTAAGATAATCTCACAAAACAATTTAAAGTTAGTTAAACCGGACATATGTTTATGGATAGGTAATTCTTAAGAGGTCATACACACAAAATATTTTTTTTATTTTTCCAAAAACATGGGAATCAGGGCAGTGGAAAAAATATTAATACACTATGTAATTTTTTGGTTCAGATTTAACACAATTTAAATAATGTGGGAGCACATCTTAAAACAGTTTTTACCCTAAATCACTATGATAAGCCTATGTTAATTTATATTTTAAGAGCCATTGGGACGGATACTTTTGTCATTCTCTCGTGCTTATTTTTTATGTCATATCTGTAAATAAATAAGTTCAGGCTACTACTATATGCAGTGGAAGTAGCTTGAAGCTACAACAACTTTGAATCCCGAACCGAAATGAGTTTGCAAGCTGAAAGGCAAAGCGATAATATCCGTAATAAAACATGAATCAACATATATGAGTAGCATCACATTTGCTGTGCACTTGGTTCACAAAACAATGTTTTTTTGGTAACAGTGCCAGTCTTTAAAACAGTTTCTACTTTGGTCTGTTTGCCTATATTTCTATATTGTTTGCCTATATTTTCACATGGGCAATATTTTTTTGCCTGCATATGAATATATAGGCCTAGCCTATATTTTTATAACACTGATAAGGCAATCATCTGTAACCATGAACACAGTGGAGCGCCTAAACCCATCAGATTCATCCGTGCAGAGCTGAAGCACAACTCACATAATGACCAACACAATGTTCCTCTGTAAGTTAGTAGGTTTGTGCTTCAAAATTGCTGGAGGGCCAAAAGTTACATAGTGTAGCTTTAATTTCAGTGTCACATTTTAGAATGCTGTGTCATGCGCAAGCGCTTTGTAGTGTATACTTTTTACCTAAAACCATGCTCAGTGATTGTCCCTGCATGTTGCTAGTTCCTGTACTGGTTGGTCACTTGCTAGAGTTGAGTTATTGTAGCTGTAACAGTAGACCGTGGCACTAGCCACATCAAGGTCATGGGTTCGATTCCCAGGGAATGCATGAACTGATATCATGTGTGCCTTGAATCCAGGGAATGTATGAACTGATATCATGTGTGCCTTGAATGCAATGTAAATCGTGTTGGATAAAAGCACCTGCCTAGTTTATAAGATGACATTACATGATGTCATTGAATCATTTTTTTTAGTTCTAAAAATTAATATTCTGGAGAAAGAAAAAGCAAACAAATTGCATATATTGCTGTGTGTGTGTGTGCTTTTATTGACAGTGGGGTTGGTCTGGTTGAATAAGGCATAGAGGACTTATAGAGTTTAAAGAGCCGTTATTGACAGGTCATAGTCAGTGGTGTGGGGGTCTATTGACTTCTTGATGCACGTTTGTGTGTGTGTGTGTGTGTGTGTGTGTGTGTGTGTGTGTGTTTGGGATGGATAGATGTGTTTTCATATGTAAGGACCTTTTATGTGGTTTGAACCAGGTTAGGCGTGTGTTTTTTTGTGTGCAAATCCCATTCGATTTCTGGCCATTGATCTTACCTTGCATGTCATTGCTTGCAACTTTTGTTGATGTGTGTGTACTGCATGATGACACATCTCACTGCATCTGTGTGGCAGCCAGTCTCTCGGAAAGTCCCTGATATAGCTGGAAGCAGAAGGAGATTGAGTGGGTGGGGCCTCAGACATTGCCCGCCAGGCCCCACCCCTTCCTCTTGTAGAGGAATCTCAGTCTCACAGCCGGACGGCTAAAAGTATTTTAGGAACAGTGTGTGTGTTGGTGTCTGTGTACGAGAGCCAAAGACAGGCCGACACACAATATATCAACATATATCACTACCTGCTTACGTTTACATCGAAAAACATTTAAAAATACTAGCAAGTCCTTAGCACTGCAAAGCAACACCCTAGCAACCACCAATAACACCTTAGCATTGCAGCGAGGAATTCTGCATTTTATCTACTGTATGTTCATTAAAGACAGTCTTATAAATATTTTAACCATTTTAAAAAACAATTGGTCATTGGTCTTAATATAATATTATGGGTGTAACGGTACACAAAATTTACGGTTCGGTTCGATACGACACAGTGGTGTCACGGTTCGGTACGTTTTCGATATGGGGGCGGGGCAATTGGTTACGTCTCAATGTTGGAAATATTTCTGTTTTAAACCATGAAGGTGAGCCAGTGGATATCACACAAGTACGTGTTTGCACCAGGGTTTGCACACGTTCAAACTTTGCACAAGATTTATGCCGGTGAACGTCTTAATCTCAGTCAATTCACTACAAGCTGAAAGTGAAAATAAAAACGGAATGACGGAATCATTTATATAGTATATTGATTTAGTTATTGTGTTAAAAAGTGGAAATAAAACAGAAATCAGATCTGCTTATAGATTAAAATCAACTGTATAAGTATCTGCCAGTTAAAACAAATAGTCTGTGTTTAATGTTTATGGTGCCCTTGATCCTCTATTCTTACAGTCATTCTTGAGTATTGGTGTGTTTGTGTGTGATGTAGAGACTGAGGATGATGGGTTAAAAAATAACCTTCGAAATTAATCTGGTGAGTGTTTGTGTGTGTGTGCGAGTGTGTGTCTGTCCATGCACTCATGCTCTGTCTGATTGGCCATGTGCATGGGCCGACGGCCCATCTGTGTTGGCTTGTCTATGGGGTTGATGAGGGAAAACGGGGTCTGGATGCATGTGTGCGAGCGCGTACAAACGCCAAAGCCCTGTCAGAGAGTAATGAGAGAGTGGGAGAGTGTGTTTGGGAAACAGAGAGAGGGACTAGGTCATGTAAGGTGAAATCATTGCCTGTGCATGTTACTTCATGATGAAGGGAACGCTCCCCTCCCTCTTTTTCTCCCTTGGTCTTTCGTTCTGGACGTCTTCCCAGGAAATGCTGCCGTTGTCTCCACTTTCCCAAAGTCCCACAGCCATAGACTACCCCTGCCCAGTCCCAAAGCAGGCTGGGAAAAAATCTGCCATTTGCACCACTGCGGTATTTTAGCCCTTTACGGTCTTAGCAAGTCTGGCTCTGCAGAAAGAGAGGGATTTGAGACTGAACAGGGAAAAGGTCTGGAGATGAGGGTTGAGAGTCCAGTTTAATGAGACATTTCCTATTTTCTTACTGCTACATTGTTGGTGTTTATGTCGAATTATCAGTGACTCACGCTGTTTTCTTTTCCTTGTTTCCTTCCTCTGTCTTTCCTGTCTTTCCAAGAAGGTGATGCTGCCAACCGGAGCTCCTTTCCGATGGTTTCCATAGGGCAGCTGGACCCACCCCCTCATGACTTCCATCCCATAATGAAGGACTCCCAATGGACGGCGACGCCACTCCCACTCTGAAGCTGTGGCGCTTGTAAACACTGGGTGCAAACAAACAAATAAAACAAATGAAGAGCGGAATGAAAGCACTATTTGAGAACGAACTTGTCCTGAACCAAAAATAAACAGTGAATGGCGGAATGTCATTCCGGTTTTCTTTTTTCCTGTGTTCCATTTCGGAACATCTGAGTTCTACTTCGGAATCTTGCCCTTTATTGGATGCTCTGGAACTATTTGCCGCCAAATGGAAAACGGACAATCATTTTTATTTGTGTGTTTAGTGGTTTTGTTTGTTCATGTGTGGAGAAATGCCGTAATTTTGTTTAGAGAATGTAATCCCAAGGCTCTGTTTTAAAGCTTGTGATAATTAAGGAGCACTATTGTAATTTAGCACAGTGGTTCTTACTGACTGCCTCAATGTTACAATTGCCTTTTTATGTTAAGTTTAAAAAAAAAATTTGGGGGGGGTTGTTTGTTTTTTGATTTGTCATTCAGTTTTCAAGTTGCTCAATATTTGATATGAAGATGACCATGAAAAACGCTCTAATGTAGCATCCCTTACTACAAACATGTCTGAAAGGTCCTTTTGGGTTTGATATTCTGTTTGTTTGTTTTAAATTCTGTAGGCCTGCTGGGATTGGAGGAAAGGCGAAGCTGATGGAACTACACTATATAGACCAGCTATGCATAGGACCCGCCTCCTTTTTCTTGTAGCCTCATGAGATTGATCAGATGAAAGACATGGCCCTTAGCAGACCAGGACCTCCAAAATTCAGGAAATCATTGAGGTGTAATGAAAATATTTCTATGATTAGGATGTTTTATTGCTGAAATACCCCAAGACCTGATCTCCAGTACTCCTTTAAGTCCTTTTCACATGGTTTGCGTCATTGAACGTGTACAAATGTTGTTCTATGATGCTTAAAGTTCAAACTATTTCAACTTAAACTCCATTTATCATTTGAGTTTTCATAATATAGACAATGATTACCAGACAATACCCCATTGTGACACCTTGAGCTGTACGACACAACATCTGTCTAGAGCATTATGAGAAAAGTTTCATAAACTCTTGTTCAACCAGCGATTTCCTTTCTGTTTTAAGCTCACAAACATGTTAGCACTTCCATTTTCATTGTGAACGGTTCTCTGGTTTCTTTCTACCCAGCAACCATGTAAACTCACCCTTCTGTAAGCTATCCGTAACGCGTTGCACATGAGCGTCAAAGCGCGTTATGCTTTTGTTGAGACACGCATTGACACTATTCATGTGAAAGGGTCTTAAGGGAATCCATGTAACATGGACACCAAAATGGAAAAGTGACTTTTTTAGCTGTAATTGTCATTTTGGTGTTTTTTTTTCTTCTTCATTCTTGAATCCTACTGAACAGGTTCGCCCCAATAATAATCCAGATTGAGTTAAATGCACAATACCAAAATGATTTAAAGTCAAAATCCAGCAGCACGCCGTTCCCGTGCTGTATGGGGCCAAAATTATCGGTCTGCGTAAATGAATGCATGTATATGTGTCCAAAGCCAACCATTCTGAGGTCTTGGCAGTCCTCAATTTAATAAACCGAGGTGCAAACCAAACATTTCTATAGTCGTTGTCGAAATATGTCAATTATATAGCATGTTTGCATGGTGATGGCCACTTTAAATGAATATTATTACTTGTCTTGAGCTTCAGTAATGATGCTCTTTGAAACATGCTTATTTGATATTTTGGTTTCATTTTGGGTTTGCGTTCACAAAGACAGTCATGCACGGAGGAAGTCATGTGAGGTGAAATCAATGAGCACTCATAATTTTCCTCTGACTGAACCGTGAGTGAGTGTGTGTGTTTGTGTTGTGGGTGGGTTAAACCAGTGAACTGAGCGTGATATTTTTGTCCGTGGTGTAGGAGTGAATGAGAGTGTGAAAGCTTTTTTTCTCTCTGCAGGCCGCGTCTGTCTGTCTCACTCCTCGTGGCCATCAATCCGATGAGAGCGAGTGAGCCAGAGGGCCGCATGGGGAGAGAGCAAACGCAATGTGTGGGGGTTGCGTAGAGAGGGGGCCGAACGTGTTTTGTTCTCCTCCAGGTGCACGGCCATCAGAAATTATTTGAACGCTGCCCTGCCCCACATACTACGTCGAATCTGTATCCCAGCGAATCAGATTCGTTAGCATGCAATTTAAGGTGAGTGTGCACGTCTGAAATGATGGCCCACGATCACAGAGCGGCTGAGGGACGCTGCAAAGGCTCCTTCAGTCTTATCAACATCACCCAGACCCTTCTGTGCTCACGTCTGCAGCTCTGTCCACACACACACACACACACACACACACACACACACACACACACACACACACACACACACACACACACACACACACACACACACACACACACACACACACACACACACACACACACACACACACACACACACACACACACACATTTCCTGCTCTGGCCTCTCACTCAAGCGACGGGGCACGCGTAGAGAGAGAGCGCGGTAACCAGGGCGATGGTTGATAAGATATTCGCTCCCCCACGGTTCATTCGTTCCAGGGGAACAGGAGCACGGTGCTACTATGGTAACGGCAGAAAGAGATGTTGCGCTATAATTGGTGCAGTGCTGCGAGCAGCATAGCGGCACTTCCAGGTGCGCGTGTCAGCGCGCAGGAGTCACGATATTACACTCCCGCTGGGAGACGGCGGAAAAGCACTACGTGTCCGGTTCTCATATCCTCTATCCTCCTCCTCCTACTCCCCTATATTGCTCTGTCCTCTTTATTTTAGTCTCAAAATAATCGCAGTGGGCTTGTGATTGATTAAACTGTATCCATAATTTTACCCCTTAACCAAGTTATTGAGGACAGCCTTTTAATCGTAGCTTAAAGGGGAATAGCGTACCATTTTTAAATTCTCTTTTTTGTATCATATCAATGAGTAAAAGTTTATTTTTCTTTGAAATAGGCATATTCATTCCATTTTGAACTTTTAAATTGCTTAAACTGTTATTTTTTTCCTAAGCCTCTTTTACGGTTAACTTTAGAGCACAAATAAACTGTAGTGTATTTAAAAAATTATTCTTTTTTTTTCTCTCTAAATTTCTATACATCTGGACATTAATGTATTCAATTGACCCTTCACAAAAATCCGCCCCACTTCGTTACGGTTGCTATGTCCGACAAGCCATGCCGCTCTCGCACTACACACCATGTTCTCATGCAGTGAGATATTAAACTGATTTATTGCCTACAGTATATAATTTTTAATATAAATAATGTATGAAATAAACGTTAAAGCAGAAATAAGAAAGATGTAAACGGCATCTCTCATTCAAACTCGCGTGCTCCAGCTCTCTCTTCCAGCTCATCAGTTCTCCGCGTTGGATTGTGGGAAATAGTGCTTCAGCGAGTGTACATCGGTTGTACACTTGAAATCAGAATACATTTTGTGGGAAAAAAAGTATTGAACGAATGTAGGGAATGAAGTCGTTCACTCAGAATTCGGACAGCACTACAAAATGGCTGACACCCGATATAGTGCACTATATAGTGGATAGTTTGGGACACAGCTTACTCTCCTGTCTTCTTCTTGTTCTTCTTTTGTTTAACTTGCGGTTTGGTCAAAAGCACATGTCGCCACCTACAGTTCAGTTTAATATAGCCTACTATAATCTACTTCTTAGGCCCTGTCCCAAATGACACCCTAAACCCTCGCGGTCTTCCTCTGAGTCCGCACTTTCGTGACGTAATGCCGCTTTGACTGTCGGGTAGAAGTCTGCTGCGGAGCTCGCCCCAGTGCGGGCTCAGCAGAAGTGCGGCTCGAGGGCGCATAACGGCCGCAAAGGGGGTGCTCGCGAGCACCCTTCTGAATGCTAAAATGAGGAATGGGCCACCCTACAGTCTTGTGGACTTAACGGACACACACACGCGGCGGCCATTGTAAGTCCGTAAGACCGCAAGTGCACATGAAGTGTTCCATTTGGGACAGGGCCTTAATGTGTTTATCCCAAGCCTAACTCTATCCGGGGTCCGTTCTTCGTACCTAGCTTAATACATCTGAGATGATTTGAGAGATGTAAGATCTTCTAATCGTGATAACTGGTCTCTGGCTAATTTGGTTCTTCAAACAAATTTGCGTATTAGATTAAAATATCTGGATTAAATTGTCTAAGATTACTGCGTGTTCTAGTGTTCCTCGAAAAGGGCCGATGTATCGATACTAGAAACCACGATCAGCAACGCAGCGATTGGCTGGCGGCAAGACAGCAACGTATAATGACATCATATCATTAAGAAAAGACACCTGACAAAAAACTTGACACATTTCTGGACCTTTATAAGGAAACAACCAAGCGAACTAAACTATATAAATGTATATAAATAGATAAATGAAATGTGCTCTGTTTTTAATTTATTTGTACTTTTTTTACATGATTCCCAATTATTTATATTTATGACTTCTAGTATTTGTACATGCTTTACATTTTTACTTCAGTGTTATAATTCGCCATTCATTTAATTTTATCTTTGAAAAAGATTAGTTAAGTGACAACATTAATTACAGTTTCTTTAAGATCAAGTTATCTGCATCTCCTGCGCTTCATCAAGCCCCTCCCATAATATCTGTCATCAATCAAATTAATGCATGGCTCAGATTAACTGTATTGCATGTGTGTAAGACTCCAATACAATTAAAAAGTAATTATTTCATCACTAATAAAGCTTTCAATGAGAAAAACTGTCTATATCTATAGTATTATAGACTACACAACATTGTTAGCTTATTTTAAAATTAATTTAAAAATGATTATTATTTTAAATTATTGTCCCTGGACCAGCAGGATACTCTTATAATAAAGTAGCGGTGGCTGTGACAGATTTTAAGTGTCAATTCTGCTTAAAAAGATGCGATCTAATCCTGTTTACATGAAATAAGCTGCTCCCGAGCAGGTTTAAGCTTACGGACCTGTTGCTAGGACAGCAACTCCAGGATGAGCTTCGAAGAACTAAATGATCCAAGATCAAGTGAAATTGGCAACAATCAAATCCAGCTAACTGAGTTAGCGAACGTACGAAGAACGGACCCCAGGACTAAGGTGTCAGCTAGCGCTGTGTTCAGCCCCTCCTGCTTTTACTCCCCAGTCTGGTTTGTTTATCGGACAAAAATGGAAGATTGGGCATTATGATTGGTCAAATCGCCTGTTAGTCAAACCAATGATGTCTTTGTTCAAACTCCCTGTGAAGGGTCTATTGGAATAAAAAAAATACATTTGGACATAAACGTTTATCATGTGCTCTCTTTCTCCATATATGAATGAAGTATAGCTTCTTCTTGAAGATACAGTTGAACGGTTACTTTTGTTTATGATTACCTACAAACAAGGGGTTCTTCTTTATGATAAAAATACCAATGTTCAAAGTAAAGAAATGCTGATACGTACAATAAACAATTATTCCACAAAGTAATATAGTTTTATTTTATTCAGCATGAGAACAAGAGAAATTGATCTTATTTCACTGATTTTACTATGAACAATTAAGTTTAAATAAGTTCAAAGTAGCCTATCTAATCCTACTGGATTTTGGCCAATAGTCAAGCAGCTATTTAAGCATTCTTTTTAGTAAACATGCATTTGGTCTGGCTCTGTTCTTTCTTGTCAAATATCCTGTTTCATTTATAAATAAATCACTTTTCAGAAGAAGTTGCACCACGCTTGGATGACTGTTTCCAAACAGGTTTCCCTAGAGCAAGCTATGTTAGTAGTACCATTTCAATGACACGGGCAGTGCATCTTCTTTATCAAAGATCTAAGAGATCCATTGTAACATCATGGTAAAACATCAAAATCTGCAGCAACCCCAAAAATTTGTACTAAAGCTAATTATGTACACAGTTCTATTTGATATGCCATTGTATTGTATTCAGCATTATTTGGTGTACTTTCATTGCTAAATTCAAGAGCTTAGAGGACAGTTTAGTTTAGTAATGACTTCTTTTACTGTAAACGACAGCAACAAAGTTGCACATGGATCCATGTTGGTGTTAGTTGCCATGGTATCAACTCATTTAGAGTCTAAGGACATAAACAGCCCTCAGCAGTATCTCTAAGTTCTCATTTTCCAGTAATTACGGTAATTCCAACAATGAAGTGAATGCAACATAATTTTGGCTGTTTACAGTGTCTCGTCCAATCAGAATATAGAGCCATTTTATGAATTTGAAGAATCAACCACTAATTCAGAGAAAAGGTAACACGCTGTCATTTGAGTTAATTTTAAGCACACATTGGAAAAACTCTGCCTTTTCAAACGGACGTGTAATTTGTTCTCTATCTGCAAAAATACAGATATTTTTGAAGTGAAACCTCACAGGTGACAGTGCTTTCCCAGGCCAATCTACCAGAACGAAGGCTCGGGAGAGGACTATCAGCACAGACGGAAAGAAAGATTTCTTTTTCCTCTCCTCGAGATTGCCGGTCCCCCTCAACCCCCCTTTGTTCAGACAGTGTCTGGCTTTAATTGCGTATGGTGGCAGAGAAACGCTGCTGGCCACGGTCAGGTCTCTCTCGGAGAGGAAGCCATCTAATTCACCCCCCCCCCCCTTCCACGCCGCAAACACGCAAGCCACGCAGCTGACGCCGAGCTGAATCTCCTTCGACCTTTTCTCTATATTTTTACCCCTTTGTCAAACATGCCATACCCAAGACAACATCTTCTATGTTTGCACAAACACAATATTAAATCACGCACAAAATGTCAACATAGTATACTTTTATATTCCTCTCTGGCCTAGTGGGCACTTCTCTAGAGATACACTTTTTTTTTTTTGTATCAACTTCGTTTACTCTGCAAATTACCTTTTAATACTGTGAGTGACAAATGGATCGAAATATAAATAGATAAGTCCCTTTATAATCAACAATGTGACACTGATTAACAGTGTTGTGCATTTGTATTATAGACGGCTTTGTTGATTATAATAGGAGCTAGTTTTATTGCCTCATGACCTTTGGTCTTGGTGTGTAAATGGCTTTCATTGGTTGATTTATTTATTTCCTAAACATATGGCTTCAGTTTCATAATGAGGCATTAAAGGGATAGTTCACTCAAAACGACAACATTATTCACCCCCAAATCATTCCAATTTGGTTTTCTTTATTCTTTATTTATGTTATTTTAAGCGTGCACTCAAACTCTTGAAAGCCAGATGGATGGATAGATCTGATTGGCTGTCAATGTTTTTATCTTTCATTAGCTGGAAAAAGATCGTTCTTAAAGGGATTTCAGTGATATTATTCCTCTGTGTCCTTAACTTTATAGTTATGGTGTAGACCAGGGGTTCTCAAAGTTTACATTCAAAGGTACCGAATCTGAATTATCATCAACATCAAAAGGTCCGAAATAATTGTTATTATAAAGCTTGTTTTTATAAACATGCTTATAACTTTATATAACAATTCAACTTGATATATGCTTAGTTATCATATGTATGACGTCATCAGGTCGTACTTAAAATTAACCATGTTTTTATACACATAAAAAAAATTGCTTACTATTAAGCCATGATAACCATAAATTAACCATGGTCTTGCTACAGTGACCATAGTTTAACCATGGTATTTGTAGTAAAATGGTTATATAAATTGTAATCAATATGCAAAAAAAGGTTACTACACTTTTATTACAATAAACCCATGGTTATTTTTCATAAGGGTTACTCAAAAGTACTGCATTTTTATACAACTAAATGCCCAATAAAACAGTTCTCATTTAGGCCTACATATTTTATGTTTCTGAAATAGTACTTCAATATAACCTGCAGTCCCTTCAACTGAATTGCCAAAATCTTTAATTATAATTTAAAAAATATATATGTTTCATGGAGCACAAATGTCCGAACTATGTGCATATTTCAACCCTTTACAGACGAACTACATTCATGTTCATATGCCAGACAGTCAACAGTGATAGGTTTTTGTAAACGCTGTTTTATACTCGTTCATTCAGAAGTCTGCTGCAGTTCGGTTCGGTTCTTTGAATACGCCGCTAACTCTAAGTTAGCTTGAGTTAGCTAACTTGAATAAGCCGGTGGAGAAAAACTGCGTTGGGCGGGCGAAACCGGTGACATTATTCTACTGAATGAAAGCTACGATTTATCCAAAATGTCGCTAGTTGCTATGTGCTTTGTCTTACAAAAGAGTCTGTAAACACTACAACACTGGTTCATGCGCCCGTGTGTGTGTGTGTGCCACGCTCGCCGCACGGAGGTCTGGGTGAAATGAGTGCGCTTGAAATACCAAGTGGAGGCCGGTCCGGATTGAATTCCCTCCCGGTCCGGACTTTGAGAACGCTGGTGTAGACTATTCTCACTGAACTTCGAATGATTATTAAAACTTTATAGTTATTGTTATCGTTATCATTCTTAGTGTGAGTTATTTTTTTCTTGTTGTTTTCACCATGGCAACTATAAAGGTTGTTTGAATGTAGTCCAAACAAAGATTCTAAAAAATTTTAACTTGTTTTGTTTCCATCAAAATATCTTCTTTTTGCACTCCACAGAAGAAAGTCAGTCAGAGAGGTTTGGAACAGCATGAGGGAGAGTAAATAGTGACAGAACTTGCATGTTTGGATGAACTGTTCCTTTAAAGGGATCATAAACGGAGAAGTCAAAATTCCCTTGATCTTTTGACATATAAGAGGTCATTGTACTATAAAAACATCCCGTCAGTTTCAGAACTCAAAACCTCTTTGTTAGTCAAAACAGCTCATATTGAAGCCAATCTGCAAAAACAACAGGTTATGGAATGTGCCATTTTATGTTGTAAAAGTGTGGCTAAACAAGAAGATCAACGCCTGCTTCTGCATCACTGCCTGTTTAGCCCCGCCCACCGATTTCCTCATGTAGTAGGTAAATGACAAGAGACTCAAACGCAGGTCTACGCAGAAATCAAATGATAAGCTTTATTTGATTAACTTTATTTTTAATGAAATTTGATGCAGGATTTTCAGAAAGATTGAAACTAAAGATGATGTTGTGCCTACTATATTGGATCCCACAATAATGTCACAACAAATGTGTGCGTAACTGTTTTAATTAAGTGAGTAATTATGTGGTCACTATTGCTTTGTCTGTTATTACAGATCGTGTTTTGATGGGGTTTTAACCTAAATCATAGCAGTGTCCATCTATAGGCTGTCAAACATACAAAACTCTTATCCAGTCATAGCAGTGGGCATTTACTTCCGAGTCTACAATCCACCACGCTTATTTAAACAGAGTGTTCTGATGAGGGGGGTCAAAAGAGGACAGGAAATAGCCTATTACTTATAAATTATTACGTTTCTTCATGCAAAAATCTTAATAACATTATAAGGGGACCTCAGAGAACAGTACAAAATAATAAAAAAGGCAGTTCATGACCCCTTTAAAAACATACACTCCAGTTATTGGTGATGTGGTTAAATAAACTCAGATGTGCTCAGTGTTGAAATCACACATCTCGTGGACCCTTCACACATGATGATGTCATGTTTCTTAGCCGTGTGAACTGTGAGAGGTCCATCTCGCTCCTAATTGGACACGACCGCTATCCGACAATCTCTTCCAAACCAATCAATACACAGCGTTTACCAACGGGAATTATGGCCCATTCGACAATTACACCCTAATACAGCCAGACGCGCATACACACACAAATCGACATTAGTGTTGCACTGCTTGAGCGCTGCATATATGTAAAAAATGGAGTGAAACCTATTTCATGTTTACATTAACGTGAACTTTTCTTCAGTCAGGGTTTGTGAGGTTACATTTGCTGGTGTTGTAATACGACATGAGCGTTCTTTCTCACTTGCTCTGATGGTATGGTGCAGGGCAATGGGAGGTGAGAGGGGCGGTCAGGCACTTCCCAGATCTGGGGGATGGGTGGTGTGTGTGTGTGTGTGTGTGTGTGTGTGTTGTACACAGTTTTCACCTCACTGCTCGAGTCACCAACAGAGCCTATTAAAGCCAGCGGCCTTCTCCAACAAAGAATGACTGCCAATTACAGCCGCCTGTCCTCTCTCTCTCTCTCTCTCTCTCTCTCTCTCTCTCTCTCTCTCTCTCTCTCTCTCTCTCTCTCTCTCTCTCACTCTTCCCTTCCTCTCTGCCAGTTTCTTGCTTTCAGTGTCTTGCTTTTCCACTCGCTGGCCATCATGCTTCTCTCCGTCTATCTGTCTTAAACATTTATTTGCTACAACCCATCAATGTGATCTCTACATGCCTCTCTGCTGTCTGTTGCAGCAAGGAACAGCTTTCCTCTTAAAACTAGATTTTAGAGTGCTGCTTTCCCATTCAAAACCCTGACACAGTACTAGGGTTGGCTTTAAGCATATTGCTATGTGGTTGCCAGGGTGTTGCTTGGTGGTTTTCTACGTGTCTCTATGATATTCACCCTATTCTGGGTTTTTATTGCCAGACACTTCTATGCAGATGCTGAAGTGTTCTGAATGGTTTTAGTATGTTGCTATGTGGTTGCTAGGGCATTGCTATGTGGTTTCCACTGCATCTCTATTAGGAGTTTATTCCACACAGAGCTGTTGAGAACCAGAGTTGCGACATGCTTTGATCTCGCCACCACGCGGTCACGTGGTTCATGGAGCTCTCGATATTTCCAAACCACTCAGAACTGTCAATGTGTTTGAATGGGATTAAATATAATAGACAGCAGTTTCACTATATTCACAGCAATTTCTGGTAATTATTAACACATAATGGGCATTGTTTGTGTATTGATAGCTATGCTAACTATGCTTCACATAAGCATACAACATAAGTGAATATTACAAAAGACAAGCAAATACGGAATTTAACCCAATAAAATGTTTAAAATAATGTGTAAAAACACAAGGCAACCAATGGCATTTAGCAAAATTCTTCATTGTATTTCTTGAATGGGCAGTCTTTACTGAAACTCCTTCAACCTCCTACATGGAGAGAAAGATTGTAGAAAGACTAAAAACTTGACAACTAGCATCTGGTTATTGTCGCTATTGAGGTGTTTCTCACATTATAGATAAACATGAACTATAATGTGCTTGATAAAATACCACTACTGGCTAGATTTCCGAGATCAGCTAATGCATAAAAATGTCAAAAATTGTGTAATTTTTTCAACTTTCTAGCAAGAGTGCTTGAGATGCACTGAAATGAATAGACTTCAATGCTGGAACTACAGAGGGTATGCACATGAGGCCACCATTAGCTGGAGTGACTGTGGTTCCGCCACCTGTTGTGCCGAATTCTGCACCCCTGCCAGATTATCCACCCCCTAGTCCTGGTAGGTTTAGAGTTAGGTGTGGGGGAGGGGTTAGGATTAGGTGTGGGGTTAGGATTATGCAATCAGGTAGAGACTTCAACGAGGGGGTGCATAATCTGGCAGGGTGCAGAATTTGGCACAACACCACCCACTGAGTGGCAAAAAGACTGAATGGTAGCATTGGTTTTCAGCATGAATGCTGTGACAGAACAGTTTACAGTCTGCCTAAAGCTATACAGAAAGGAGAAGCAAATGGATCTCTGCAATTCAAAGAAAAAACGGACTCCAGACAGCGAAACACGGATTTGTAGTTATCATTTTATGTTGATATGTTGAATTTTGCAGTAAAATCATACGCTATATATTTTATTGTTATATATCATATTGACAACTCATCAATTAAATATTTACCATCTTATATTCTGCATAACTGGATGTTTTTAAATAAACAATGACAAAAACTATATAAGTTTTTGACTGGACGATATGACGATATTATATAACATTGATATAAGTGATCAATTAACAGGCAAATTTGCTTTATGTATTTCCCTGGCGTTGAAATCAGACACATAAATTTCAGGAAGCAAGATTCCTGGCTGCATATCAATACTGGACCACTGGATCTTTGATAAGTTGCAAACACTAGGAGCACTATATCAAGTCCAACAACCTTTATCATCAATTGTTTTACTCTCGTTTTCGCAGCTTCCTTATTAAATCCAGTCATGCAGCAGGCTCTTTTGCCACTCAGTCCGACTGAGGGGGTGTGTTCTGGGGGTGAGCTGCTGCAGGTGAAGTCTGCACCTTGCTTGAGGGCCAAAATCTAACTGAGGATGTTTTATGCAGCTGTGCAACTCTGAAGCAGAATCTGAAGTAGAGCTCAAGTTGTGAGGGGTGGAGGAAGGTTAGCTGAGTTGTAGCCTATGGCTGTGAATCTATACAGTACACAAACAGTACCCTCCCCCTCTCTCTTTCTGTCCACCTTTCCCTCTGTCTATCTCACTCTGAATATTTCTCTCTCTCTGTCTTATATTCTGTTAGCTCTGCTGATGTGACAGGGCCCTGACAGCACAGGGAATTCACCCAGAGTCCAGAGAGAGAGAGCTGCCACTGCATGGTGATAAGATGGTGGACATAAACCCTCAGGCACTGTCTGTGTGTGTGTGTGTGTGTGTGTGTGTGTGTGTGTGTGTGTGTGTGTGTGTGTGTGTGTGTGTGTGTGTGTGTGTGTGTGTGTGTGTGTGTGTGTGTGTGTGTGTGTGTGTGTGTGTGTGTGTGTGTGTGTGTGTGTGTGTGTGTGTGTGTGTGTGTGTGTGTGTGTGTGTGTGTGTGTGTGTGTGTGTGTGTGTGTGTGTGTGTGTGTTGTTTGGAAGATGGTAGCGAGGGTATTTGACAAAGGAAGTCGTACCGTTGGGAATTGACCACTGCAGGCTACACGACACTTTCCAGTATCCTGTTCAATCTTTCTTTCACCCCCCTTTCAGTGTCACTGGAACATATTTTACCTTCCTGTTGCGATCTCCTCGCCTGTAGTTTAAAATTCACATCCTCTCAATTGGTTTAATTTTTTTCTTTTGTTTTACATAAGGCCAGTTGACTTTTTTATTGCGATTTTGAAATAATAATTACCTTTTGAAAAGCCTCAGGCAACATGCCCACAGACCGCCCACAGTCCGTTCACTGACCGTCTGATGCATACTGCACTGCACACAAATGGCAATGGCAGTGTTCAAAATAGCATTCCATACTACTCTTACTGTTTCTGCACTGTACAGTGTGCACACTAAACACAGTATGCTAATGCTAATTTTCATACAACCTACTATATTGCCAAAAGTATTTGGTCACCTCCTTCTAATGAAAGGTTAGACTACTTTAGTAATTTCCATGAGTACAAATCTTAATGTTTAAGCATATAATGATATTCTAGGGAATTGTGTGCTTCTAATTTTATAGCAACAGTTTGGACAGGACTCTTTTCTATTCTAACATGACAGTGTCTCTGTGTATAAGGCAATGATCAAAGAGAAATGATGATTCAGTCAGTGTGGAAGAACTTGACTGGTCTGCAGAAAGCCAAGTCCTGATCCCAGCTGAACACCTCTGGTGTGACTTTAAATGCAGACCTTGAGCCAAAAATGAATCTAGTCTTAACAGCATCAAATTTAGGAATCAAGTTCTGCGGTTACTTCATTAAATCAGTTTTAACTTTTAAGTGTTCCCTTTTTTCCCTTATTCCCTGACTTCCCATTTTCCGCGTGAGTGCACCCCCTCGGTGGTTCCTGCACCTCTAATTCTGCTTTTCCGCAAATCTGTGTCACCTGCTGTCCTCGCTGGCTCGTGCCCGTCGCGACACCAGCTTGCCAACGTGCCAGCGGGCACTGCTGCCCGGCAGGATGGCAGGATGAGCGAGGGAGAGGGAGGAGAATGAGAAAGAGAGAGTGCTACTGATTTGTGGAGGAGGATGGACCGATATAGAAAGCAGTATAGTGATGAAATCTAAAATAAGGAAGGAGAGAGACTATTTAATTTAAAATTGGAAACTAAAGTAAGAGAGATGCACCTGGTAGTTAGGAAAGTTTTAGGATAGAGGAAAGAGAAACCACATGCTTGTGAGGGTGAGAACAGGTTAGTTACTGTCCATGGCAACAGAACCAAGGACACGTTTTCATAGAGGAGAGAAACCATTCAAAGTGTGTGTGAGTGTAAGAGGAATACTACATGAGCTGAGCTGGCCGGAAACATACTTTAGAGGTAACGAACTTCAGCGCTCAAGGGGGCGATAGAATTTCCTTCAGATATCTGTGTCATTAAACCAGATGTGCTCTTATTCAAGTAGTTATAGCTTCAAAAATACCAACAGTTTACCTAACCATAACAATAGTTGTCCTAAAATTTGTATGATAAAATTATGTTTATAGTTAATTGATAAGTTTATGTTAACATCCCTGCAGCAATGCGCAGGATTTCAATGTGGGCATTTGGCTGACTGAAATCATGTTTACTTAAATATTGTATAGTTAATGAAAAGGGCAGTTGTACAATTGCATACATTTGGAACCAATATTAAAAAGTGAACCAAACATACACCCAGCGAGTAACATGAGGAGCTGACAATTCATATTCATACCATATTCATACTATATTATTCACAAAGCTTTAACATTTCGCAAGTAAATTTAATCAGCAAACATAATTAGACCTGTAGAATTCATGAATCGTCCTGTGCAGCGTGTTCAAGCGGCTACGTGACTCGCGACACACATCTCTTCCTCTTTATTAGTCGTAGTAACATGCAAATAAAATAATGCAACAAACTTACCGACAGTGTCTTTAGATCTTGAGGAAAGTGAATATTCCACTGCCCACGTTTCATGATAAAAGTAATCAATCCCTTGGCAAAGTCATAGAAACGTTATCATTAATTGTTTTCTATAAAACTGTAGAAATTCCACTTCTGATTACCCTGGAATGTGAAAGAGTTTGTAACACTGAAGTGGCATTTTCACAGACAGTTCTATCGCCCCCTAGAATACGGAGGATTTTGCCCCACGGATATTAAATATGTACAATATAATTGACCATTCACAAAGACCCGCCCCCTTTCGTTACTGTTGCTATGTTGTCTGACAAGCCATGGTGCTTTAACACTACACATATTCTCACGCAGTGAAAAATACATAACGGAGCAAAGAGGAAACTGACAACACGCCAACAGACAAGGTTAGTTATGGTATGAAACAAAGTAAACTTTCAAATGTTGTCATTTTATAAGAAATTCAAACAGTAAATAACATGTTGTGGCACTTTAATGTGTCGCGACAATTCGTTGTAGCCACTCAGTTCAAGCGGCACGTGATGTGATAATCTCTTCCTCTTTATTAGTTATAGCATGAAATGAACATGAATGAACATCAGAAACTTAAACTGTGGAAAGACATCAATACACACCCTTTTTCAAATTCAAGTCCACCATTGTTAATCTACTCTTCTACTAAAAATGGTAGATTCTGTGTTATGATTGGTCAGATCGCCTGCCAATCAAACTCCCTGCGAAGGGTCAATTGCAATGCATCTGCTAAGCATTTAATCCTGTGTTTGCTGCATAAATGTATCAGGACAACAACCAGGAACAATGTCTTGGCCCACTAAGGTTGTCTTAAATGGTATAACCTACTCTCCTGTAATAAAATATTATCCAGGGCCCAGTGAATGTATGCGACAGCCCTGTGTGGGGCGTGCTTTTGGTCTACAACTGTCAAAATAGACTATTAGTACAGTAAACTCTGTTGATCTGAGCACTGCATGTTTGTGTTTATATGTCTGTGTGTTGTGAGAGGAAGAGGAACAAAGAGAGAGAGCGCGTGACAGGAAGTAGAAAGCAAGCAGACTGGAGCAGGCAGATAGTGTGTAAGTGAGTAAACGAGAGAGAGAGTGTGTGTGTGTGTGTGTGTGTGTGTGTGTGTTATAGAGACGGTGAGATGGAGACAGGCAGATGCAGTCTAGGAGAGATAAAATGGATTTGTCTCAGGAGATACAGTCGAACCGGGCTGAGTGTGTCACAGACAGCGAGTGTCGCTCTGTGTGTGTGTGTGCGATTAAGATGGGGTGGGAGAATGCGCCGCTGCTGCAGTAGAAACCTGATGTTAATGATTAAATAGTTTGTGAAGATTTGCTTCATTAACACACCACCATGTGACTAATTCACTGAGCGCCACTGACCCCAGTGTGTGTGTGTGTGTGTGTGTGTGTGTGTGTGTGTGTGTGTGTGTGTGTGTGTGTGTGTGTGTCTGTGTGTGTGTGTGTGTGTGTGAAAGAGAGATCCTGCCACGCTGGATATCAAGACGTCATGGTCTGTGCGTGTTTGTGAAAGTCTTTCCTACAGGGAACAAAAGATTTCACCATCTACTTGGTTTTTAGAGTTGCAATATACTATTAAAGTGATAGTTCACCCAATAATGAACATCCTGTCATCATTTACTCACCCTCATATAATTTCCTCTTTGGAAAATTGGGTTTTAATGTTTTGGCCTAGCTCACTGTTTATGTGTGCTACCAAAATAATGTACTTTGTTTCTCAAGCCAATTTGTTTCCAAAATGCATGTTTTGTTCCAAAGAATGACTGAGAAACAGCAGAGACCTTATTAGTTGAATATGATTATGAAAGCCATGCAGCACAGGAACATCTTCTATTGATATATCTATGTACTGCATTTTTACGAAAGTTTCTCGCTCAAGTATGATTATTTCGTTGAGTTAAACGTAGAGTCTTTACAGATGTGTATTTAATCTGTATTGTTTTACAAATGTAGCTTGTTTCTCTAGGTTAACATCATATTGTGTGTACTACATACAGCCCATAATAGAATTAACAATCTGATATTCTTTCGAAGAAAGTGGGCTAGGTATACATATATCAGGGTGATCATCACTCGTAGTATAGGCATCCGACGCCGATACACATTAACGCAGCATTATAATGTTTTAAAAATTGCTGTTTTTCTTATGTGTGGTTGCAAAAAGCT
The DNA here is from genome assembly GCA_027422405.1 of Ptychobarbus kaznakovi. Classification (NCBI taxonomy): domain Eukaryota; kingdom Metazoa; phylum Chordata; class Actinopteri; order Cypriniformes; family Cyprinidae; genus Ptychobarbus; species Ptychobarbus kaznakovi. The sequence goes on along the minus strand of CM049811.1, from coordinate 8,788,696 downwards.
GTTCACCGCTTTGAATATGAGAAATGGAGAGTCAGATTTGAAAGCTGCAGCGGATGTTAAGATTATCAAAGAATATGACTTACATGTTGGTATGTTTGTTACAAAAATGTATCATATGACTTGGAATATAGTATATAAAAGCCCGTTGAATACAAGAATGATAACTATAAAGTTAACTATAATGATAACTCTATTGGCATCCACAACAGCAGATTATAATGTTTTTAGGAGCGAATTCACACACACACACACACATACACACACACACACACACACACACACACACACACACCACACACACACACACACACACACACACACACACACACACACACACACACACACACACACACACACACACACACACACACACACACACACACACACACACACACACACACACACACACACACACACACACACACACACACACACACACACACACACACTTTTTACAGTCTGTTTTTACTTAGTCTTGGGCTAAACATGTCTAAACCACTACAAAACAAGATACATTTACATTTATCTCTTTTTAGAAGCCACACTGCATAAGAAATTAATACTTTTTTTCAGATAATGTATCTTTAATAGATGTGTTTTGTTGTATTTTGGCAGATTTTTTATCTTGTTAGCTTGTTAATACTTAAAACTCTCATATTATTAATAAACACTCATATTAAATATCTGAAAACAAGTCTTACACTGTTATGCAATATTGCTTACCAAGTCAGTTAATTTGGTTTTAGAGTTTTTAAATAAAATTGGACAAAAATAGATTTTTTTGCATTGTTTCATAGAAAAACAGCATGTGAGAGGCATGATGATGACAGAATTAGACCTACTCCTTATATAAACGTACAATGAAGCCCACAAGCAAAGAGTCCACACAACAGCATGACAAAGTCCTAAAATGCAGGATTGATTCTCCGTACTCATTCTGTATGAGCTCAAACTAAGCTAGCGTGACTCTGATCTCTATCAGCAAGGCATCAGGCCTGTGGGCTGGGCTGGGATAGCGTCAGCCGTGGGTAGCGTTGTGTAAAGACGGGGCTGTGAGGGGGCCATTGTTCTTCTCACCACAGTCCAGTGTGTTGCCGTGCCGTCTGACGGTAAATAAGGGCCCGGCTTTATTGAATTGGCCTAAAGGCGAGCAGGAGATATAGGAAGAGAGAGAAAGAGAGGGGAGGAGGGGGTTGTCTGATCTACCGTGTCTGACGCTGTCACCTCTGCAAGCTAACAAAGTTTACAGCTTTATCTCTAATCAGATTTCCGTCACATACTCATCAAACACACACACACACACACACACACACACACACACACACACACACACACACACACACACACACACACACACACACACACACACACACACACACACACACACACACACACACACACACACACACACACACACACACACACACACACACACACACACACACACACACACACACACACACACACACACACACACACACACACACACTGCTGTTGGTTGCTGATGGCGCTGGTTTCATTACAAAGAGAACAAAACCATCAGACAGACACCAATACTATCAAACTCTTAACACAATGTAGGTTTTTTTTCCCGTAAATGTCAAATTGGGGCAAGTTGTCACATTTATTTTTAATATTAGAATATTATACATTTGATTAATTGGACAAAACAATTTTTGATATTTTTGTAAAAATTCCAGTAAAAGATTTAAAAGAGTGCAGACCAACATTTGTAATATTTTTGTATAATATCTTATTTTTGCTGTTTTTGTGCGTCATAAGGAAAATATATAGAATAGTCTATAATACTGTACATCAGATGGGTACCAATACTATGAAATGCTCATAAATGTAAATATGAAGCAAGTTGTCACATGCATATTTATTTATACATTTATTTATTGTCCTTCGTAATTATTTTTGTTCTTCATAATTGTTTTACTATTAAATTTGTGCGCAAAATATATGAAATAATCCATAATACATTTAAATATAAATACAAATATTTATACAAATCGGGGGAAGTTGTCACATATGTTTTTAATATTAGAATATTATAAATTTGATTAATTGGCCAAAGCATCATGTTACCTTATTTTACTGTCAAAGTTTTCCTCAAAACATGTTAAATAGTCATTTAATATAATATAAAATAAATAGTATAGGGCGATAAATATAATACATTTAACTATAAATAAAAATACTGAAATATTGTGGAAGATTTGTTTTGTTTTAGTTCAACTGAGTTTAGTTTATATCAGTTTAGAAAACTGTGTTCTTCTCAAATCAGTTTAATTTATACATGAATGCAGTATTTTAGTGTCAGCAGCTTTATATTGTGACAACATGCCCCGCTGTTGAATCAGCGTGGCCAATTAATTATAGTTTTTTCTTGGGCAGTATTGATGTAAATGTTAAACAGAGTGTTTGTCGCCACAACTATAAAGTTGGTGTCTGAAATTGACTTTCAACAATAAGCTTTCCCTAAAAAATATTTACTGGAATAAAAGGTGCGACAACTAACCCTTCTTTATGTAACTAATCCCCTTTATATTTTATTAATCTTGAGTCAGACAAATTATATGATGTCTGATATTCTCTTAAAGGGGCAGTTCAAATTTAAACTTTTTTTTTTATGTTGACTTCTGCGATTTAAAAAAAAATGATGTCCTATTACACGTTTTTAAAATCAGCTGGTTTCTGGGTCAAAGCATCAGTATATTGATGGTTTTCTAAAGAATTCGAGTCTTTTGTAGAACTTAAAAAAATTCTTGGCACATTTCTTTCTTAGAATGTTCAGTCAAATTCAGATTCTGCGACGCGGTTAGAATCTGTAATAATATTGAATCAGTGATATGCTGTGTTGTTTTGTATTCAGACCAGTATCTCTCTATATGTTTCACCATCCATCCTTCCTTCTATCTTAACAAGATGTCCAGTCCCTGCTGATAAAATGCAGCCATACAATATGATGCAACTCCCACTATATTTCACTCTTGCCATGTGTTTTTTGTGCGCTGAGGTTAGATTTACACCACATAAATTGCTTTGAATTTTCGCTAAAACACTCTATATCTTGTTCTCATCTGACTACAGAATCATTTCCCACATTTTAACCGGGCCACTATTAAGCTTTTTGGCAAACTCCGGACGTGCTTTGACATGGTTCCTTTGAGTAATGGCCTCTTTTGTGCCACCCTCCCATACAGGCTAGTGTCAGAGCGTTTGATATGCTTGACTGGTGCACCTTCACTCTGTTCTCATCTGCTGAACTCTGTAGCTTCTTCAAAGTGATCGTTGGCTCCTCGGCGGTTTCTCTCACATGTGCCGTTCTTGTTCACACAGGGACGTCTTTTTTTTTTTTAACCGGCAACTCGGTTGTTTGATCTGCTTGATAATTGAACAACAGCACCCACTGGGACATCCAACAGTTGGGTATTGTTGGGCAGCCTTTTCCTAATTTATGCATTTGTTTTACTTTAGCGTCTTCAGAAGGCTTTTAGTCTTCATTTTCACAACCGGCCTTCAGATTTACAACCTAAATAATGATCGCTTAACTGTGGGGTTTTTGTCTAGAAAATGTGGTGGTTATTTTAATGAATCTCAGGTAGACACGGCATTTGTAAGGCAGTTGTGTCCTTGTTAGGGAAATTGTTTTTCATCGATGTAAACTTAGAGATGATGCAATGCAGGGACTGAAAACTTAAACAGTTTGTTTTTTACTTTTACTGATTAAATACTACATTTTTACACTTTCTAAAGAAAGTGCAAATGTTGTTGCTGCAATGCTGCAGTGTTGTGGGTGCTATCCAGGGTGTTGCTATATGCGGTTGCTAGGTGGTTGTAAGGTTACTTACTAACCTAGATCCAAAAATCCCACCCTTAACTCTTTGAGATATTCTGGTAATTGCATAAAGCTGATTTATTCACTGTTTTATCATCTATCAGCAAAAAAAAAAATAAAAATAGTTCAGGGCATGTTGTCACATTTACAATGTAGAAATGTTTAATGTTGTCACATGTGTTTTATATTCTAATTTTATAATATTCATTAATGACCACAAATGTTTTTGTAATTTTTGCTTTTATTTGTGCACATGCTGCAAAAAAGTTAAATAGCCTATAATACATTTTAAATACAGATTTTTGTGGAAACATCTTTTGCTTCAGGCTATTAATAATATTTATTAACTCAGTCCAAAATTGTACTGTTAAACATTTATTCAAAAGATAATAAATAGTTATAATAAACCGATCAAGAAATCAATATCAATACTACCAAATAAATACAATGTCGTTTTCTCTCTTCTAAATGTCAAATTGGTCTGAGTTTTCACATGTATTTTCAAATCTTAGAATATTATACGTTTATTTAACTGGTCAATTAAAAAAAATTGTATGTGACTTATTTATTTATTTATTGCTGTTTTAGCACACACTTTTACGGATACATTTTTGCTCAAAAGATCTGTAATACATTAAAATAAAAATAAATTTGTATTGGACAAATACATTAGGTTTTAGTTTAGATTATTTTAGGGGGGAAATTATTCCAAAATCAGTTTTGGGTACACTTTATTTTAAATGGGTCATCGGATGCCCATTTTCCACAAGTTGATATGATTCTTTAGGGTCTTAATGAAAATTCTATAACATATCTTGGTTAAAATTTCTCAATGGTAGTGTAAACAACACCTTTTTTACCCTGCCAAAATCAGCTCTGTTTTTAGCAAGCCCTTCTAGTCCATGTTGCTTTAAATGCTAATGAGCTCTGCTGACCACACCCCCTCTCTTCCGTGGGGTAATGAGCACTAATATTTACCTTAGCCGCGAAAGCACATAGCACATTATGTGCTATTTAGGAAAGGCGATTTGCATTTTTTTTTTTTAAAATCCTTATACTCACTTCTTCTGTAGGTGAGGCTGGATCACGAATGATTCAGGCGAACATAGACGCATTTATGTGGGGATCGGCGTATTCCCTTCCAAAATGAAAGTAGCGTTAATCCTCTGCGTGCGTCTTCAGCGGCTCAGATTTCCGGGAGTAAATAAGACTGCTATATTCATTATTACATCCAACAACTAAACACCTCAATCGCTTAATCTGAGTCATTCTTGTTTTCCCCTGCACTGGAGTCGACACAATGGCGGACAGCTCACAGCTCACTCAGGGCGGGTCTAAGGTAAGACGGTCTTGTCAATCAACTATCGTGGGAGGGGCTTGCGCAGAACTACGTCATTCTGACAGGGCTCTCAGAACAGCCTGATTTGAGAAGGGGGATTTTAAAAAAGCCACTGGATGGATTTTTTGTATCATTACAGGATGGATGTGTACACACACTTCCAACACACATTTATGTTCAAACAACTTGTAAAGTGAATTTTGCATCCGATGACCCCTTTAAGGAGTCCTTGTTACCGTGTAATAATACATTTATTACATGCATCTACATGTACTTACTACATGGTTAGGGTTAGGATTAGGGTTTGCTTTAAGGTTACTTGCATGTAATTATGCATAATTGATTGTTATTATAATAGAAAGTGAATGTAACGTGTAACAAGGACACCTTAAAATAAAGTGTTACCTCAGTTTGATTTATAGGCCACATGAATTAAGTATTTTACCGTCAATGAACAGCAAGTTTACATTGTGCCAACATGCCAACGTGTGGGCCAACGTGTTTAATGAACGTCAGACTTTTTTCTGGACAGTACTGGTGGAATGTGACACATACTTTTACATTTATAAAGGGGCAGGTTGTCACATATGTTTTATTCTAATAATATGTAGAATGTTACTCTTAGAATAATATGGAAAATGATCAGTAGCTTTATTTCAAGGTTGAAAAATATAAGAAATTGACTCTACATATAGCTCCTTTTAATGGGCATCTATGATATTTCTAAACCTGTTTTATCATTCACAATAAATAAATAAATCTGAACACTTTGATGCATCATTCATGTTTTTAGCGCCAACTGTGCAAGACGATTTAAGCACCGAAACATAATACTTGGCATTGATTTGTTCAAATCACTACCCCTAAATATTTGAGCAATAGCTATAAACAGTTCCATAACAGAGAGCTAAATTGCAATATTCAAACTGTAATTCTGTAAAATGACAGAATTAGTGAAGGATCAAAATATTTGCAAGGCAATTAAATGTTTGGTGGTGAGATTTTGCATGTATCACATGATACCTTGTGCTCAACCCTGACTAATGCTGTGAGATTTGATACTCTGGCACTCTCCCACAGAGTGAAAACGTGTTTGGACGAACAAAAATGGCTCTGATGTATGACGCCGAGAGAGACGCAGTTTCTGCCTGTGCTTCTCTTGCCTCCTGTGCACACATCCCAGCATGCACCGGGCCTGGCTGCCTGCTCTAGGGACTGCGTGACCACCATCAGTCACGGTTCCGCGTTGTGCGCAAACACACACACACACAATGCACACGCACACACATCTAAGGCCTCTCCGTGAAATCCTACTCCCCTGAGCAAGGGTGAAATACAGGTCTAGCTTGCAGTGACCTCTCGGGTTTCCATGGATACGCCGCACTATAAATAAAACAGGGTTTTTCTTCTAGCGGTTTGGCAGATCTGTAGGGGCCTGCTGGTGGTACGGCTCCTTTCCTCTCCCCTTCTCTCTCTCTTTATCCGTTCGCTTGCACGTAGGTGTCTCTTGTATTTCATTTCCCCAGCGTCTGCCCTGCGTCGTCCTCGCTTTCTCTAAAGTGGACATCCTTCCCTTCGTGACAGGATATTCCCATCAAAACAACTGTGGCGTAATGAGAAACAAAGAGTGCTTCTCGACAAGGCCGCCGATTGTGTGTGTGCAGCAGCAGTTGTAGTCCTAGTTGATGGGAGTCTTACGGAATGAATGACTCATGATGTTGTTTGAGTGTGTGTAGGCTTATTTGTGAAAGACCGCAAATAATTGCGACTATAGTCACTTTCATAGCCTTTCTGTAGATTTAACAGCATTTGGCTGTTTAGAGGTCATGTGTGAACAGAATTTGTTGTCGAAATGACAAATCTGTGAAAAGCACACAAATAATTTGCAGTATTAAGAACGAACCAAACCAAGGTCATAATAGTTAGCTGACACTAACACTAAAACCATAAAACAATTTTTGTTATTTGGAATAAACATTAATTTAAATAAAATATGTAAAAAATCAACGCTATCTCACGGCAATTCGTACATATTTTACGAAGTGGCTAATTTTGTTCGAATTCGTACGATTTAGTGCGATTTGTCTAAACCCCAGTGACGGGTAGGTTTAGGGGCGGGGTTAGGTGTAGGTCATTCGTACAAATTCATACAAATTGACAACTCGTAAAATACGTACGATTTAGTAGAAATCGTATGAATTTCTATAAGTGAGGTCATACGAATTTGTACGAATTAGCCACCTCGTAAAATGTATACGAATTGCCGTGAGATTGGGCTGTAAATTTTTTTAACTTTTTTTAGCTTGTTGCCAAGGCAGCATTTCTCATTTTCATTCAGTTTATTGTGCTGTACTAGAATAACTAAAACTAAAAATGAAATAAAATGTATTAAACTATTTAAAAAAAATAATTTTTAATAAAAATAAACAAAAAAAATTATTTGACAAAGTAAAAATGACTAAAAATGTAACAAACTAAAATAAACACAGAAAATGTAAAAAAGTACTCAAAATATAAATATAAATAGCCCCGAACCCATGCAGTCAAAAATGTTTATTGTTTATTATTTTATATTTCAATGCATGATGATTAAATACAAAAATAAATACTGTATTAATTTTTAACTCAATACATTAAACTCATTTCTGTTTTGTTCTGATGACAGACTTAATTCATAGTTTTATGTTTTGGTTTGCATTCATCAAGTTCCTGTTAAAAATGAACATGTTCAAATAATATAGCACCATTGATTTGTAAAGTATTTAATTTTATTTAGTAGGTTATTGCAGGATAAAATATATATCGCAGAAATATTTATTTTATTTATAATAAAATATAAATCTTATTTGGATGAATTTCAAGAAAAAATTACTTATATTATGATATATATAGTTACTGATTAAATACTCATAGTTCGATATAATATTTGTTCATGCTGCCCAAGTATGCTCATGTATCGAGGTCATTTGCGCTGAAGTTATTGAGCAAGATGAGAGGAGCATTTAACACTTACTGGTTGAGCTAAAATGCTACATACTTGTTTCTAATTAACTTCCTGCAAAAAAATAAACAACACAAACACAAACATGGTCTACAGTGTTCACAGCTTCAGTCACATGATTCACTATTAAAGACCCATTGTTTTCTTCCTGGTTAAATACGTTGTATTTCCTATCCAAGTTGGTTCTGAAAAAAAAATAAAAAAATATGACCTTTTCTAAAAGTACTGCCCCATCTGTCATTGAGCATCAACAGGAGACAAAAAGTATTTACAGAACTGCCAAATGCTCACAGTATTTGTTAACAATTACATATTCTTCTGTTTGTGGCATCATAATTGAATTGTGAAGCTATACAGTATAAATTGAGTGCATGAAGGTTTTTTTTTTTAGCTCTGATGACGTGTTTCAATAGTTGAATTGCCCCATTGGAGAAGCTGAATAGTGATTGTAGTGAGCAGAGCAGAGAATACAGCTACGTTCACACAGCAGCAGTGCTGAATATACCTCAGTTCTGTTAGACGAGAGAAGACCGATGGTGTTCATACACACTTTAGCTACTAAAGAAACAAAATCTCTTTATATAACCTAAGTGACCACCTGACATTTTCTGATTTAAAAATAAAAAAAAAAATGTGAAAAACTGATTAATTTTTTTTATTTAGATAAATTGCATTATAGCCCACATGCAGTGTTTAGCTTTATAATTTTGAGGATTTATAATAAAAATATATCATATTAAAGAACGCGTGCATCCATTTTTCTTAGTCAAGAGCAAAATGTTATAGATTATATATCTTGAGAGCAAAATTCTGCTAATATGTGCTGCATGAGCAAAGCCATATATAGCAGTATGCTGAAAATGCTTTAAAAATTTTATGAAATATATATACAAAAATTAAGTGGGAAAAAAAATATCACACATTTTTTTTGTGGAAATTGTGATACAATCTTCATATTTTTTTAGATATAAATAGAAACTTCAAAGCAGCATTTATTTGAGATACAAGCATTATCTTTACTGTCACTTTTTATCAATTTGCTGAATAAAAGTATGAATTACTTCTAAAACAAATATTACTTGCTGTATATGTTAATTAATCAAAAAACGTGGCCATTAAAGCCATAAATGTAGACTAAAAGACACAAAATCCCAATTTTGAAGTCAAATAAAAAGGCGGTATTATGTCTGATTGACAGCCCTGCACCTCGCAGTTTCCACCTGTGAATTTTCATCGCATGCCTTTGTTGGCTCGTGATTGGTTTTCAGCATGATAGACGTGATGTTTGGGTTTGAAATGGTCTTTCTCATCTCTGTAGGGGATTTATAGGTTTGTGCTGCATTGATGGTGTTGTCAGGTTCGGTTTTCCACTCACCAGAGACTCAAGAGCAGATGTACACTAACGTGCAAAAGTTAGGGGGTGCTTTTATTTTTTAAACATAAATATATATATATACCTTTATATATATATATATATATATATATATATTGTTTTATATATATATATATATATATATATATATATATATATATTATATTATATATACATATTATACCACCTTTCTATTCATCAAAGAATCCTGAATAAAATCTATCACGGTTTCCACAAAAATATTAAGCAGCACAACTTTTTACATTAATAATATTAATAAGAAATGTTTCTTGAGCAGCAAATCAGCGTTTTAGAATTATCATGTGACACTGAAAATAGTAGTAGTTGCTGCTGAAAATCCAGCTTTGACATCACATAAATAAATTATATTTTAATACAGGTATTTTAAATTGGAAATGTTACAATATTGCTGTATTTTTGACCAAATAAATGCATCCTTGACAAGCATATAAAAATGTATTTCAATTTTTTTTTTCAAAAAACACCAACACCAAAATGTTTAATAGTAGCCTTAATAAAGGTTTTCACTACATTACTAGAAAGCATTTAAGTTTTTGTTTTGTTATTTAGCAGGCTTAGTGTTTTTGTATATAACCTATATTAGTATGTCAAACAGTTTGTTGTTTAGTTATTTATTTTTGCAAAGTTTTGGAAGTGATCGAATTTTGTAATGTAACTTCAATTCAGAACTGATTGGTTAATTCATGGTATAGAACTGTCTGTTGAACAATTGTTAAAAATCCAAAAGGTAAAACCCTGTTGCGCTCTATTAGCCTGATTACTAATGGTGTTTGTGCTACAACCACAATAGTCCCAACTAATTAGTCCGCGATCGTTTCAGTGTGTTTGTGATATAACAGGTCGTGTTTAGTGTGGATCTCCAGTTCGTGTGTGAGTGGGCAGTAAAGGGTTAAGCGCGTTGGAGCTGTCGCAGTCCCTTCGGCCCTCGGCCTCCTGCCCTCGCTCTGATTAATCATGGAGGAAAAAACGCAGTAGACCGTTCACTGCAAGACACGCACGCACACGCAGCCTCACACACACACACACACACACACACACACACACACACACACACACACACACACACACACACACACACACACACACACACACACACACACACACACACACACACACACACACACACACACACACACACACACACACACACACACACACACACACACACACACACACACACACAGAGAAGGGATTGTTTTCCCCGAACGGATTCGGTCACACACACTGGCGCTTTCGCTGCAGACCGTTTCGCTCTTGCCTGAGGGGGAGAGGCTGCGTGTGTGTGTGTGTGTGTGTGTGTGTGTGTAGCCCTGTCACATGTTGCAGAGATACACACACACACACAGGGCTCTCTCTCGCCAGGGGTCACTGGAGCCGAGGTTCAGCCTACACCGCTAGACCGCCACAACACTTTTTTTCTCTCTCCCTCCCTCTCTCTCTCTCTCTCTCTCTCTCTCTCTCTCTCTCTCTCTCTCTCGCTTTTTTCTCTCTGGGTGACAGTGGTGGAGGTGGTGATGGGCTTCTCTCTCTTCCCGCGCACAACAGAGTCTTTTTTATCTCCCTTCAGAGAATCCCACTGCAGCAGGGAATAGTGTGTGCGTGTATGTGCGCGCGCGTTTAAAAGGTTTACGATGCCTGAGTACCCCTGTCCTCCTCGCGCTCAGAGAAGCCCCCCCACCGTCCTCTTCCTCCAGGAAGCTTCTTCAGAGCATCTGAGTGTAACGGCAAAACAGTCGCGGTCTTTGTAGAAGCTCAGAAGAGAGAGCGAGATAGGGGGAAGCAGGGAGAAAGAGAGAGAGGGGGGAATATCAATTCTCCTCTCATGTAAAAATTCTACACCGGTTTGGTCACTACAGAGACGACAGACATAAAGTATCGACTGGAGTTACAGAGCAGCTTCCCCAAAACTCTGCAGCACCTCGCGAACCGCAATGATACTGTTTATGAAATATTAATCCGTTCTCTCGCCCTCCGCACATCAGAGGTGTTTCTACGGTAGTAGCCATCATTAGTTGAGGTCTGAAAACACACATCCAGACCAGTTCGTTGCATCAGATCATTGAGAGAATCGACATTAAATCTAACATCATCCCATATTACCTGGCCACTATTTTTGAGTGATGTTTGTGAGAGCTAAATTAGAATGAAGTTAGTCACGCAACCCACAAGATGACATTTATAATCCGTATACTTGACTGCAAGCGAAATATTCAAATCAAAAGTGATTCTGCCCATTGGGAATTGACTGAATCATGAAAAGTGGGCGTTTCAGACCTGAATGCGTGTTTGCAGTCGATGTGGATGACTAAACTGCTCTTGGCCGAGGTGAATAGGCTAATAAAAAAGAAATAAGTAAAGAAATAAATAAGTAGCATAAAATAATAAATATTATATTATATTGTAGTAGCCTATATATGCAAGGAATAATTTAGGACGGGTTGTAGAATTAGAAAATAATGGGAAACCAAGCCAGTCGATTTGGTCAGTCAAACTTTTGAATACATTTTAGAATTTCTGTGACAAACGAACAAATTTACGCAAGCGTGTGAGCAGATACATTACATGCAAATTACTTGTAAAGGCTGCACCAAATCCTTAGAAGGGCAAGCCTGTAACCTTTAGCAAAAAAACATGACAGCTAATGCTAACGCTTCCTCTTTGGCAGTACGTGGGAAAAGAGACTAGAGGCTGATGTTTTGAATGGATGTCAATGGAGGAGAGGCTTCACTACGCTGAATAAACAGATTTTTAGAGGAAACAGCTTATCACGTAATGAATCGAATCGGCTAATCTTCAACATGTTTTACTCTAAACAATACTACCTTTTAGAGTTTACCATTAAAAAATACTGTTTTATAAGAGAAGTCACTGACTTTTTGCAACAGGTGGGATTCAGTTTACGGCACTTCTCATTCGTTCCAGACATTGTCTTACCATTGGGAGATGAGAGGGTCTGTATTACTTACTATTGGAGAAAGCGTAACGCTCAACTTGGATCACGTGTGCCTTAATAACCAATCACAGTACAGCGTTGAATTGAAGCGTTGCATTTCAGTCAGAGTTGTGCGACACTAAATCGCCGTTTACGGATACCATACGAATGAATGAGAAGTGTCGTATAAGCTGAATCCCACCTGTCGCAAAAAAACACGACTTCTCTTCTTACTAAAGCCATAGTTAATGATTTATCTACAATGTCCTAGTTTTAATAGTCTGCCATGTGCTTAGTGTCATAAACATGTTGAACCTGCCTTTTCTGAAATGATGAGCTGTTTGCTCTGTGTTATTTAGCTTGTAGTGAAGCGCTTTTCTCCTATTGACAGTGTAAACTTAAAAAATAGTTCAATCCAAAAGTATTGCTTAGTGTAAAACATGTTGAAGATTAGCCTGTCGATTCACTAAATGATGAGCTGTTTGCTCTGTTTATTTAGCGTCGTGAAGCCTCTTCTCCATTGACATTCTTAAAAAAACAGCCTCTGGTCTCCTTCCATTAGCATTAGCTGTTACGTGCAATGTGATTGGTTATTAAGGCACACATGATCCAAGTTAGCCGTCACGCGTTCTCTAATAGTAAGTAATACAGACCCTCTCATCTCCCTATAGTAAGATAATATTTGGCTGTGCTGTCTATTTTTGCTGCGCTAGCAATAAACACGTTGAATAGAATGCGCCATAAACAGGTTTGTCAACAGAATCGCAAAGTAGACTTTAAGCAACTCAACGAGTGAATTACATAGCTTTTAAACAATCTGTTGGACATGATTCAAGTTAAATGCACAGAAGCAGGCATGTAAACACATTTAGTAACATTAAATCTTACTTAAAATGACCAATTAAACAGTTTATATTCTTAAATCTATTTCTAAGTTCTGTTCTGTGTGCATTAATTTACATTTGGATGTAAATGGTCCTTTTCCTGACATAAATGTAAAAGACTGAGCTGCTACAACGGAGTGTCCTGTGGATCACCTTATGGATATATTTCTTACAAAAACACATAGTTTCGCTACAGGAGGCCTTCATTCACCCCCCGGAGCCGCGTGAGGAACGTTTTATTACGGATGCGCGCGCTTTATTTGACTATTTTTGGACTATTGAATAAAAACACCGGCCTACTCCCATTCTAACTCTTAGAAAAGCCAGGAAATTTGTACTGTAACTCCGATTGGATTAAGAAGAAAGTCATATACACCTGATGCCTTGACTGTGAGTAAAACATGGGCTAATTTTCATTTTTGGGTGAACTAACCCTTTAAAAAGTTTTTGTAAAAAGTCAATATATATATATATTTTTTTGCTCAAAACTAGCCTACATATAAAATAACATTATAACCAAATATGTGTATAGTTATATCTGAAAGGAATGTAAAATTGTGTTGAATTGGAAGACAAATATTAAAAAGTAAATAGGGTCAAATTTGAATTATGTTGATGTGTGTGTGTGTATATGCAAACGATTGATATTGGAATTTCTATCATACTAATTGAATATGGTTATGGTCATATACATTACTTATATTACTATAAACATTTAATGAGAATTTTGTCAAATTGAAAGATATCTGTGGCTACCACTTCATCATCTGTGCTTTAACCATGAGGCTACAGCTTCAACAGAAGGATTCAGCCAGTACTGGTGTTGCTTTAATACCATCTTAAAGAAAAATCACCTGCAAATCAACTACATTTTATGAGATTGAGTGACCCATCCCCTTCAGATCACGTATACCTCCCCCCATCTCCCTATGTCCTTTTTTCCACATGTTTTCCTCTGTATGCTCTTTCTATTTCCATGCACCTCCATGTCTCTTTTTTCCACCCTGATCCTTCAGAGGAAGTGCGGAATGGAGGGAGATAAGGGAGAGGTCAGTAACTCAGCTGCATGAGCTCATCTGAGACGAGAGGGTCAGCATGACGGCCCCGCACTCCCGTCTGTCTCGACCGGTCGGACGCACAGATGATAACTATCCCAGCTGCTGTTTCACAGTCTGGAATGATGGACTGTCTCCATCATGAACCAGATGCTGCTGAGTTACCAAACATGTGGAGAGAATATGGAAATACATTTTACATCTATTCATCCATCCATCCATTCCACCCAACCATCTATCTATCTAAACATTGGAGGGCCTGGAACAGCATTCCCAGTTACATTAGCATTCAGCTCGCAAAACCAGTTAAAACCAGCTGTTTTATTTAATACGATATGACACCGTTATTTACAACCAGACAAAAGAAGATGAGCCATTATCTATAAAAAACGTTAAACAATAACTTTGGTCAATCTCCCCTTAAGGAAATAAAGTTTATATATAAAAAAACACAAAAATACACTATGTAAGGCAGTAGAACAAATCTTTGAGTTCTCTAGAGAACCATGTTCCTCTGTAAACAGTGTGAAAACTGAAGAGTGATGGCTTGAGCTGGGTCATAAGAAGTGTTTGATTTCTGTACAACGTCCGTCTCCAGCTGTGTCCACACCTGGATCTGCTCACACGCTCAGGTATGCGCAAGTCTTTCTATGTTTATAGTTCGTTTTGCAGGTTTTGGATACACTAGGATGCTTTTCAGGTGTGCAGTGTGGCAGTGTTGTGTTTATCTGACAGAGGGGGAGGACAGTAGGTGAGCCGGCTTGCAGGGGATCGGTGGTTTGACACATGGAGTATTACTGGTGTTGAAGTTCTTCCTGAGCTGAGCCACACGAC
Organism: Ptychobarbus kaznakovi; assembly: GCA_027422405.1. Taxonomy (NCBI): domain Eukaryota; kingdom Metazoa; phylum Chordata; class Actinopteri; order Cypriniformes; family Cyprinidae; genus Ptychobarbus; species Ptychobarbus kaznakovi. The sequence continues at coordinate 8,773,393 of CM049811.1, read as the reverse complement.
TGCCACACGTCAGACTGCTATCCTGATCTTTCATCTCTCCTTTAGAGAGAAAGAGAAGAAGAAAGATTGTTAGATTAGACATGGAAACAACACTTAGTGAGTTGTTTTGCTGTCTATTGGCAGCATACAATTTTAGCATGTTGCTAAGCTAACATGATTCTCTGTTAAAAAAAGTTGTGTATATATATATATAGGTATTTTCTATATATTAATTTTATAAATGAAGAGTTAATTTGCAAAAACAGATAACTCAATTTTTAACAATTCTCAAAAATCATGTTTTTCATTGTGCATTCAAATTAGTCTCAATGAAACTGCAGTTGGGTTTGTTAGATTTTTGACTAGGTTACGAAATAACAAAAAAACAGCTAACTAACGCAATAAACAAAATAAAAAAACCTGATAATGTAATAAAAAAAATTGAGTTATTGGTTTTTGCAAATAAACTCTCTCTCTCTCTCTGTATATATTATATATATATATATATATATATATATATATACATTATGGCAAACATATAACTTACATATAAATTATATAAACTTTATATATAATGTTTATTTATATCTGTTAGATTTAACTCTTCTGTATAAATAATATGCACTATTTACATTTAGAAATTATATGGTAAAAATGATATTGTAAACACTTTACAATGTAATAATTTTTTTCAAATAATTTTAATAAATAATTTACATTTAAATGTTTTTAAATATATAATTAAATATTTTTATATATACATTTTATTTATTCATTCATTCATTAATGCCATTTTGGATTTTTTTTTCATTGAGCTTGTCACAATTCTTTATGGAATTGCCTTCTTTGTGAAAAATACATTAGATGCTGCCATAATAATGCTGCTACCATATGAAATAGCCTTTGTGCCTGGAGCGCGCCTACGATGCCTTAAAATTCTGCTTATGTAGTCAGCTCACTGGGTTTTGTTTTAGAGCTACAATGACCTCACGAGAGGTCAAGACTAAGGAAATAATCAAGCAGAAATTTGTGATTACGAGACTTTGACTGTCTGTAAATCACTGCTGACTTTAAAAAGCTGTTAGACCCCTGACACAAGCCCGCCGGGGATTATAATACATCCACAGCTGTCTCTCTCTCTCTCTCTCTCTCGATCCTCCTTTCCACCCACTCAAGGCAGGTCTAGAGGTCACAAGAGGGAGAAGTAAGGAGAGCGACAGCAGGCAGAAGAGAAAAAAGTGAGAGTAAGAAAGTAAAGGACGAAGAGAGTACAAATAACAGGAGAGTGAGGTAGAGGGTAAAGGCTACGGGAGTGATGACTCAATTTGAATGTGTTAAACGGGGTGAGACAGGTGGTCAGGGAATAGGTGAAGGGGTGATCGAGGTAAAAGGGGGAATGGGGGATAGAAACGAGACAGAGAGACGGGGGGACGCTTGTGGGGACCGTGGGTGACTTCAGAGACAGATGCTGTGGAGAGTGAGACTCAGAGGAGAGGCCGGGGGAGAACTGTATTTTTAGACTCTCCCTGAGGGGTCTAAGCCTGGAGTTCCGCCCCCTTCATGCTTTTCCTGTGAGACTGACTCTCTGCCATCACTTTTTTCCTTCCGCACTGATGTGGGGGTCTTTACTATGCCCTCTACTTGCAGTTTTTCCCTTGTATTCACGTGACGCAACCTGTATATCCAAGTTGCAAGCAACGGCACGGCAACTCAAGATTGTTCCCATTATAATGACTGAAAATGTCCAACCAGGTGCAACGTGGCAAAGTCATCATCAGCAATAAACACTGTCAATACAATGCACACATAGACATTTGTGGGACACTGACACTTAAAGGTTTGAGTTCAGTTTGACTAAAACAACAATCTGTCTTTTCAAAATGTAACATAAACAGACTGTCAAATTTTGTGAAATTTTAAGCAATTAATGAATAATAATAATAAAAAATCCATTCAAAAAGTAAAAAGGATGCACACATATGAAGACATAACATTTAGAGATGTATGACTAAACAGGAAATATTATATAAAATCTGAATATAGCCTATAGTTTTAAGCCTGAATATATATATATATATATATATACATACAATCATTGCTGTCGCATGTTGAAAATAAACAACTGCCGGTGCTTTGGTAGCACACACGTAGTGTAAACGGCTGTTGTTGATATCTCATTTTAAATTTATGATTTTCTGTCGATTTGTTGCTGAAGATTGCTTCAACAATGAAAAAAAAATATATGACGTCGACAACTTGTCGCGATAGTGACGCAAGCAGTACCATGTGACAAAACTAGATCGTTCATGTGGTTCCACATTAGACAGCTGTGTTGATTATAATGGGAGCAATCTAGTTTTGTCACGTCTCTCTCTCTATTTCTTCTCTCGCAGGAGTTGAGCCGCAGTTCCTGTTGATGTTTCTCTGGCCGGTCCCTGCAGCCGTGACCCCCTGACTGCGTTATGCTGTCGCCATGGAAACGTGGGATCAGCGCAAATTCCCGCTCCAGCGAACACATATGCGCGCGCGTGTCCGCACCCAGATTGAGTCACACACACTCTCTCTCACTGACTCACACAACCCTACACACGATGACCCACACGTAAATAATTTATCCACTTTAGCATTAAATAAATGAACGTGTATGTACAACACTGTGTGAGGTGACACAAACAACACCTGAGCAACGTCTGCCATCCCAAGCTGACAGTCCTGTAACGTACAGGTGCGTTAATATGTTTGAGTCCTCTGAGCTCGTATTTGTTTTCTGTTTCCACAGAAGTTTGGTTGTAGTTGGTGTGTAGGTCTGAAGGCAGTGCAGCGTTTTAGTTCCTGTACGCAAAGAGCAGCGCAAAGTTCCTTGTTTTTAAAAATATTAGCCGCAGCTGGTAAACAAAGGAAAGTGTTGCTGTGACTGGTGTGTCCTGTAGGAGGCGCTGCTGCGTGTTGCCTGTGGTAATGACATTAGTCCACTAGATGGCGCTTCTGTCTACATCAACAACAACATGATTGCCCCTTCTACATTTTTATAAACCACACTTTAAACTAAATGAATAGGAGATCATTTTTATCTGTTACTTTATTATTATGAAACCTGTTTTAATCCAAATTAAGTAAATACCACACAAACTAAATAAATACTATACACGCATACATAAAGTTATTTATTTTATAAATATATATAATTATTTTATAAATTGTTTTTAATGTTATATGTCATTTATTATCTGATATTTGTCTATTATGTTGGACAATTTGTCTATTATGTAGGGCAAATGTTTAATAGTTGTTATAGTTAGAATATCAAATGCTTAATATTTGTATATTTAATTAAAAATATATTATGAAATAATATTAAACAATATAATATTAATGTATTTAATATTTATATAATATATAAAAATATATTAGTATAAATTATATGTACAATACATGTTATATAAGGTAAATGTTGTGTTGTGCTTTTTTTGTTCTGGGATGTTTTATAGTATGTTGTTGAAAGAATACCTTATTTCATTATTTTAGATACTACTGTACTCTTACATACAATATATTAGCAAATAATGTTAAGTAATATTATAATATTTATATAATAGTATTTATATAATGTAATTATAATTGTGTTTATAAATATGAATATATAATATTATGTGTGTAAACAAAAATATTACATATATACATTTTAATTTTAAAAACTGTGTTGTTTTAGTTTTGATGTTTAACCAATGTTCATTGCCAGAAAATGACAAACTTTAGACATGTTTAAACAGAAGAAAAAAAGGCTAAAAACTGAATGAATAGATAAACAAAAGTAATAGTAATTATTAATAAATGTTAAGTAAGATAAATGTTGATAACAGTTGTGTGTTTCTTGTTCTGTGGTGTTTTTGTGGTTTATTGTTGAAAGAATAGCTGGGATTAATTCAGATTCTACTTCTGTGCTCTTACCTGTGTCTGGTGTGGGTGTGTCCAGTGGGTGTGTCGTGCTGTTGATTGACAGCTGCTCTTTCATTGCTCTTTGCAGTTGAAGCTCTCTGAGTCTGTCTGCTACTGTTGTCTCTGTGTTGCTCATATGTGATCTGTAAAGGCCCGTGTCCTCCTCCGCGCTGCCCGAATCGGAGTCATCTGTTTGGCCCCTGGTGTCGTCAGCTGACTGATCAGAACAGCTCTCCTGCTTGGACTCATCTGAGACTGTCGTAGAATCACTGAGCTCCTCTGGTTTCTGTGGCAGATTGAATGAATAATTTGTAAACACTTATAAAATCGGAGTTGACAAATTCAGAGACTCAAAAAGAGATGAAAGTGTATGTGTGTGTGTTTTGCATGTGTGTATTCCCTCTGGCAACGTGGCACTGATGCCATCTGATACCGTTTAATTCTCTGCCCAGGCTCTAAACCATCTGCTCAGGGGAGCCTGGCCTGTCCAACTACACACACCCATCGTTTTATTATTATTGCTGCTTTTATTATTAAATCACACACACACACATGTGCTTCATCTCACACATATGCACATTCATATGTCAAATCACACAAAAGCACGCTCATTTAAACACATGCACACTCACGCACACGCTCTATCATAGTGGACATTCCATTGAGGTCTGTTTTTATACCAAGCTAATGATATTCTTTATCCTCCAACCTTGTGAACCTCATCTCATGCTCTGATTGGTCACACAATTTATATGTTCTGTAAACTCATAGAAGTGAGTCGTATTATATGCCGACATGCAGAATCCAACATTGCCTTAATTTAACTTTGATTGAGACGTTATTTAGTCCCCCACACACCTTGAGCAGTAGCTGGATCCCTGGTTCTGTGCTGGTTTGTTGTGCTCTGCTGGGTTTGGTCAGGCTGTTCTTTACAGGTTCTGCTTTTGCTCTGTGAACAAAGAAAAACACATTTAGCTCTGTGGTTTGAGAATAGTTAGATTGCTATTAATTCCAGTAACGTTTGTATATTTGAGGTATACTATGAATGTTTTTATCTGCTGTTGTTCAAAATACAGTAAAGCATTTACAAATTAAAATAACATTTGTTTATTTTAAGGTTTTTTGACTTTCTTTTGCAGTTTTTTTATGAAAAAGTAACATTCTGGGAGTCTTTGAGTGGTGATGATGAATATTAACTTTATAAATGTTATCACTGTCACCTTTGAGCAATCGAATATTTCCTTTTTAAAAACATATCAACTTAAATCAATATTTAATGTGCAGTCAATAATCCATTCCATAGTGTATTTGGTCACACTTTATTTTAAGGTCTAATTCTCAATATTAACAAAACCATTAACTATGACATTTGCCCCAATACACTTCTAATTTGCCGCTTATTAATAGTTAGTAAAGTAGTTGTTAAGTTTAGGTATTGGGTAGGATCAAGGATGTAGAATATGTGTGCTTTATAAGCACTAATAAATGGTCCCTATACTAACGTGTTTCCATGTATTTCTACCTATTATTGAGGGTGTTGTACCTGTTGATAGTATTAGGGTTTGCCGCTGTCTTGTTTCTCAGCTCGGACAGGATGAGTTTTGGAGACTTGAGCTCATCTGATTCTTCAATAATACACACAAGCACGTCACCGTCACTGCCCAGCAACCAGCTCACACTTTTACAAGGGCCTGAGGACAAAACAATAAACTTGTCAAGAAAATCAATACCCGAGAAACAATAAATAAATGAGCAACACAGAAACAATTAAGTTACAAAGACAAAGAGGCACAACAGATGCAACAGCTCACGGTTTGTCCTTTGCTTTCTGAACAAAGAAAATGGGTATTTTTGAAGTTTAATATCCTGTAATTTCTTGTTATTTAAATCTTCTTTTCTCAACCCAAGGGGTTGAGGTTTGGCATAAAGCATTTCGCCATTGACAGCCTTTTAAAATTATATTTTGCCGCATATTGTTTTGGTTACAGACCTCTTCATTATGCTCTGTAATGTGTCCTTTTCACAGAGAGATGGCGCTGTGACATTGAGTGAAATTAATCCTGCATACTGTAGGTCGCCTGCTCTGGTTTAGAAGTGTGTACATGTCATTCAGTGTCTAGATGTCAATGCCAGCGTTCACCAGGCTGGTATTATCACCTTACAGATACTTACACCGACCCACAAAAGCTGTGAATCCTTCCCAGTCACCCTCATCATTATTTCAGTGTGATTTAACCTTCTCAGATTACACCAAACGTTTCAAGGCATGGAATGAAGTGTGATCAACTGATATGTGGTGCTTTCGTAAGAGGCGACAAAGAGGATCCTTGTGCGGATTGTAGGGGCTTGCAGTTCACCTCATCTAAATAATCTAAAAGTACATCATAATGCCATGAATATCAAAGTGGGAATTATGGAAAAAAATTCTAGAATTTCCCAGCGTGAAACCGCTTTTCCCAGCAGGGGTTGATCTGTTTTTTGCTTGCACATAAGGGCAAACCTAACACCTCTCAGTTCCAGCAGAAAAGATTATGTAAAGAACCGGTTCTCCAGGTCGACAGAAGCCACGCTACGACTAAGAGCGAGGCAGATCAAATGGCTTCATTTCCATGCAGGAATGAATTTAGGGTTTCTGTTAGAAATCTCAGAAATGTTCAGTATGTGTTGCTGAAACTACACAAGTTACATAATATTAAACTGGCACACATATTTAAGGTATTTTTCCACAATAATGATTAGATCTGTGTGTGTTTGTGTAGCTTGTTGCCAAGGTCACATGGTTCGCCCACATATGCTGCTTAAGACGTGTGTGTGTGTGTGTGTGTGTGTGTGTGTGTGTGTGTGTGTGTGTGTGTGTGTGTGTGTGTGTGTGTGTGTGTGTTTGAAAGGTGATGTAACTGCATGGTGATGAATGTGTTTTTTTGAGTAGTGTTTCTTAAAGCGCTATGACCCCATTTGAGCAGCCCTGGGCTGAATCCGGCCTAAACCTTGTAGCCTATAGGAACGCAACTTATCAATGGTTGAGCTTCTCTCTCCTTTTATGTAATAAAACTACAAATAAAAGACAACAAGCTTCAAAAATCCGTGTTCATACATCCCATAGGAGAGTTTTATAGCTTGGATGTCACTCCTTGTTACTCCTTAAAGATACAGTTCACCCAAAATGAAAATTCTGGCATCATTTACTCACTCTCATGTTGTTCCAATCCATAACTTACATTTTTGGGTGAACTATCCGTTTAAACTTCTTAAAATAAGCACAAATGAGACGATTGTTGACATGCATTAATAGAACAGGCCAGCGGTTCTCAACCAGGGGCCCTCAGCAAACTTCTAATAGTATTCTGATCAATAATATGTTTTCTCTTGAGGAAAAACCTGGATGTATAAGGAAGCCTAATTATAAAAGTGTGATTTCTACATCTGGAACAGCCATGTACATTAATACAATCCTGCAATTCCATGAGAATTTGGATACATTTCATGACCATATGTTTTCTAGCTCTACAAAATAGTAAAGATATATCAGGTAGCTATTGTGAATAAAAAACAATCCTTATCCTGAATATTTATCCAGTAAATCATGAACAGCTGGAAAGGTTATCTGTTTTTAAACTGTTGTTGTGGGCCGTGCCTTGAAAATGTTTGGCACCTCTTGTGTAGAGCAATGATGTGTTCACAACTCAGATTATTTATAGTATTATTTGGATTTTGATAAGAGATGAGTTCACGTTGAGATCTTTTACTTTAAAGAATGCAAACAAGTTTAAGACGAGCTGTATGCTTTAATTTGTCAGTAGTGTAGATTGTAAATGTTGATATTTTAAATTAATATGTATCAAAAACTAGGTATACAGTGTTGTGCTTTAAAAAGAAAAAGAGGAATGTTAGCCTATGTTATTAACATTAGAAAATGCATTCGGTATCATTAATACAGATATAATATTTATGCAATTTGTTAAATGTCAAAAATTTAGTTAATTGTTAGCGCATTGTTAGTTTTGTTCATTGTTAGTTCATAACACCTTAACAAACATTACCAGGACTTATTGTAAAGTGTTTAATTTAGTCAGTTTAGCTCACAGACTCATTCCTTTGGCTGAGGATTTGCTGGATTAATGTGTGCTACTAAATGATTTGCACCTTTCCGTGGAAAATAGGATGGGTCATGCTACAAAGACAGTGAGTGTGACATCACATCCTGTTGCTCATATTCGTTGACGCATATTAGGTGTCTATAGTAATTCCCCAGGTTGACCACACCTCGAAGTCTCCATTTGCTCTCTGTTTAATCTGATTGCTGTTAAAGAGAAACAAGTGACATATTACAGAGATCTGGATTTTTTTCTCTCCAGTGGGTAGCAAAAGAGTCCCGGGTACAAAGTTCCAGTGATAGCTCATAGTTTTTTTTGCCTGTGGACAATGAGAACTGCCAACAGAAACTTCAACAGTATTTATCTCGACTGGCCCTGACGCAGAGCTGACACACAGTATCAGCTGAAGCGACTGAAACCAGCCATAAAGTGCTGAGCGAGAGAAAGACGGACGCGGCTGCGTTTCACAATGCTGCCATTGACATGAGCTGTGAACCCTGTCAGCTGTGTGTCCGTGGAGAGAAAATCAAAGGAGTTTTGACTGTGTTCGTGTCAAATTGAAGTAAATGAATAAGAGTCAAACTGCATGACTGTGACACAGTAGCTCTCTTTTGTGCCCGTTTGTGCAGCAGCTAAACATACTTCACAAAGGCCCTGTGTTACATGTGGCTCATGTGACTTGATGCTTTTTTGATAAGAAACAGAAGCCGGGGGAGAATACCAGCACTATTGATAGGAACACTTACAAGAACATTTACGTCCTTGAGCAAATGCTGTTGTAAACATCAGTTCCTGTTCGGTTGGATTCCATCATCGTCATCACATGAACTGAATGTTTTTTCCCAGCCTGGGAGCATGTTACGAGCATCTGATGTTTTGAAATTCCATGTATATTTATGCTCCGTTACACAACATGTTCTCAGTTTTTTCCTCATGCTGTCATTTGCAAACCACACTATTGGGTTGTTTTTTGCTTTATCCTCTAAAGAGCTTTCATTTTGAAGGAATAGTTCACCCAAAATGTACTCACCTTTAGGCTATCCAAGGTACTGTATGGATGAGTTTGTTTCTTCTTTCGAACATATTTGAACAAATTTGCTTATAGTCAGAATTAGAGTTGATAAAAACATCACAATAATCCATGAGTAATCCACGCGTCTCCAGTGGATCAGTTAACTTCTTGTGAAGTGAAAAGCTGCGTGTTTGTAAGAAACAAATCCATAATTAAGGCGTTTTAACTTTTACCCATTGCTACTGGCCAAAACAGTTCATAATTCATAATAATGCTTTCTTCAGTAGAAAAAGTCCACCCGTCTTCTCACATATATGTTTACAACCCTTTTGGAATGTTTTCAGTTGTAAACACTGCCTGGTCTGTGCATATTCTTCTTATTATTCAAATGAGATAAAGCAATATTATGGATAGAGGACTGTTGTAACCAGAAGCAACTAATTAAAATTCAAAACATTTTCATGATGAAAACAAACAAATATGTTAATTGATCCACTGGAGTTTGTGGATTATGGTGATGTTTTTATCAGCTGTTTGAACTCTCATTCTGACGGCACCCATTCACTGCAGAGCAAGTTATGTAATGCTGAATTTCTCCAAATCTGTTCTGATGAAGAAACTAACTCATCTACATCTTTGGTGGCCTAGAGGTGAATAAATTGTAATTTTCATTTAAAAATAAAGTCATTAATGCATCCGTGAAGAACCTTTAAAATCAAGGCAACATTTTAACTCCATAAAATGTTTTTATGTTTAAAATGCTGTTTATACTGAGGACATTTTTTTTAAGAACTGTTCACTGAAAGCTTGTTTGGGCAACCAAAAATGGCTCTTTTATTGTTGCTTTGTTTTTGCATGTTGTGCTTCCTGAGAACATTCCTCGCCCAAATCTCTGGCAAAGCACATCCTCAGGCATTAGTGTATAAAGCCCTGAAATGTTTAGAGGAATTTACAGCAGCAGGGCCCCTACGGCATTACAGGGGTTAGATGATCCCAAACAAGGCTCAACTCCTTACAAATGCTGATGCTATGGAGATAAACAGTAATCTACTGCAAGGTGATTTGCATGTGACTATTGTGTGTGTTGCAAGGTCAGTGTTGAAAAGCTGGAATTTGGCTCTGGTCTCCCCCCTTGCAGCTGTAGCATGTCTCTGCGGTATTGTTATTTGACACTTTCGTTCTTTCAGGTCACTTAATTTCCTTTGGCCTCAAAAATATGTGCTCACCTTGAAATGACGTTAGAACATTTCGCACAGGTATTGATTTTCTTGTTACATCAGTGAGGGCGTGTTAAAATATTTATTTTGAGTTCCTTGTAACTCAATGCTTTCATAGTTTGCTGGAACTGCGTAAAGGATCTGCACAGACATTCGGTAAATGTGAATCATTCTCTGATTGGCTATGTTCACACTGCAAGGGGTGCATTTACTTATTCAGGCTCTAAATGTGTTGAAATAACTGACAGTATGTGAAATACACTACAGTTTAAATTTTGTGGTCAGTCACATTTTATTTTTGAAAGATATTAATATTCAGTGATAGTAAAGGCATTTATAATGTGACAATGTTACACCGAACATTGCTCTTTTGAACTTTCTTTTCATTATGTAATCTGAAGTATCACATGCTTCCACAAAATATGTTTAGCAGCACAACTGTTTCCAGCATTTACAATAAGAAATGTTTCTTGATCAGAAAATCATCATATTAGAATGATTTCTGAAGGATAATGTGACTCTGAAGACTGGAGTAATGATGCTGCAAATTCAGCATTAGCAAATCCATCGTTTTTTACTGTATTTTTAAATCAAATCCATGAAGCCTCTGTGAGCATAAGATAAAAAAATCTTATACTGACCCCAACATTTTCAAGTGTAGTGCAAATCGTTGTCATTCTTTTCAGCTCCATGTAAATTAGTCTCTATATTAGCTGAAATTAAAATGTCAATATTATTGCCAGAGCCTCAAGGAAAATAGAATAGTTTTTTTTTTCCAGTATAATTTTTTTTAGCATTTTAGACACTTTGCATATCTAAATGTACCCACACCAGTAATAAAATGGAACAAATTAACTGCAGATATAATTGAAACAGGAATCTTGGGAAGTTATTATTGGTATTATTTAGACACACACACACACACACACACACACACACACACACATACATACATACATACATACATATATAAAACGTGTCTTTTGAAACTGGTAGTTATTTTGATTATATTAAGTGCTTTTCACACTCTTTAATAGCTGAAGTGTTGTTATATTTTTTGTACTATTTCTCTCTCATAACTGAACTGAACTATATTCAGCACTGCTTCTGTGTGAATGTAGCCAACAATCACTATTCAAAAGCTTCTTCATTGAGTTCAATTCAACTATTGATATGCGTCATCGGAAGATAAAGTAAAAATGTGCTCAATTTATACAGAATGGGCGTGTGAGGTTCAATTATGATGTCCCACGCTTAAGAATGTGCAAAAACACTGTGGCCTGTCAGAGACACACAAAAGCATTTGACTGTTCTGTAAATAGTTTTTGTCTCCTGTTGATGCTTACAGAATGACAGACGAGGGTGTGAGTTCATACCTTTCTTTTGCCGGCACTTTTCTTTTTTTATCCCCTCCTTGCCTTCATTCTCTTCCCTCCTTCCAGCGTCTGACTTGTTCCTCTCGCATTTTGAAGAACAGGATCTTCTTCTGTTCCTCGTTCAAGGCCTCTAGTACATCAGGGTCGATGTACATGTCAGCTAGGATTTGCTGCAGCATGTTGTCTCTTTGTGTGTTGTAGGCTTCTAAATAAGTGTGCTGGTATACAAAAATGCTCTCTGAAGAGTGCAGCTCCTTTTTTGGAATTCGTATCGTCCTTTCCTCAAACAAAAGCTTCCTCTATCCTCCAGAGATTGGCATTTTAGATGGTGCTGTTGAGTTTGTTCCTGTCCCACACTCTGGCCATGTGATTCCAGTCTGAAGGAGAGAGAGAAATGGGAGGAGGTGAAAAAAAGAAAGATTCATTTAAGCATCTGTTGCCGTTTTTGTGCAGCCCCTCTTTATGGGCGACTCCTTTATATCCCTGCATTAATTAATCCTGATTTCACTCGTAAAACAACAAAGCTTCCCACTCCAATTCCCTCTTTCTGAAGAGAGCAGAGACGTTTTATTGCTCTTTCAGGAGGCTTAGTGAAGCTCTTAGATGTTTTTGATAATTGTTGTTTTTCATGGACTGTCTTAGGAAGAAATGTATATTAACATGCAGGTTTTGTTATCATATGACAAGAAAAATTTGGAACTAAGTGAACTGTAGGTATAACCTATTTTGACCTTTTTTGTGAAGTTCAAATGAAGTAACTCAACTAAGATGATTTCTCGTTATTGATGATTTAGCAATCATTTAAAATGTATAATTTACAGTACATGTGTAAAAACTTGTCTGACTGTGCCTATTCATAAAAAAGCCAAAATACGTAATATGCTATAAATACATATTTGGTTTTCACATAAATGTTAATAGCATTTTAACTTTTTTTAAAACTGAATTCAGTGTTTATAGTATTATTATTATTATTGAAAATAATAAATGTCACTTATTTTTTGTTATAATTTTAGCCTTTTAATGATACTTTGTCTCATTTTCTCTAAAGTTAGACCAATTAAAATGTTTTGTCTTTAAGCCCCCCCCCCCAAAAAAAAACTGCGTAATTACTTTGAGGCATTTAAAAATATGTTCTCCATAAAAGATTATTCAAGTAATTGAATTTTAATGTACTGCACCATTAACTTAATAGTTATGGATCTTTAGGTGCATATACAGTATACGTGTAAAAACTTGTCTGACCAAGTCTTTTTAATATATTTGTCATTTTGTTGGACAAACAGAAGTCAATGAGTTGTGATATAATGTCTCTTTATGAACATCATAATTGAGCTGTGAACCCATTCAGGTATAAAATGAATGCATGAAGTGAAGCATGCTCTTTTTTTCCAGATGACACGTTTCAGTAGTTGTACTGAACCTTATGGAGAGGAGTTTGAACACTGATTCAAGTAAGAAGTACAGTTTGAGATTCCTTTGAGATCTTATCTGAAGCTTTTAAGGAGACACACTTGAGATAATCACACTCTCATTGCTGTAGAAGCAGCAGTTGTTATATTACAGTGATTCTCTCTCATGTAGAGGTTAAAGGAGACTGTTGGGACAAACGTTCCTCTGAGCAGCTGTAAGTTTTGATGTTTTATGGTTTGATCCAGACTGCTGTTCAGTTGTGTTGACATTAGCAGGCTGTTTTATTCCAGAGCTCGGTGTGATTTCCTCTCTCTGTTGACTTTGGCCTAATGAGCATCTATATTTCTCTCCCCCATTCACTTTATTTAGTTGTTTCTCATTCAGTAGCTCCGTCCCTGTTGCCGTTTACACAGATTACTAAAGCATTTGAGTTCCTAACTCTCTTTTTCTCTGCCATAAAATTAATCCTACCACTACCATTTCTCAAACAAAGAGCCTCTCTGTTCAAAACCAATCATGCACCAGGTCAGACATGTTTCTTCACCAAACAACTAACAAAGCCATTAAAAACAGTCAAAGAAGCAACAAATTCATGAACATCTGTGGTTTTCAATTAGAGTGATCGGGAACAAACACAACAACTGAGTTTACTCAAGCAAAAGTAACAACCTGAGCATAAAACTAGTTCAAATGCAGCTGAAATAACATGTTAAAACTGTGATGATGCACTCAGAGAAGACTTTGAATTTGGGTATGTTAAGGATGGACAATAGAGACAGCCAGGGACTGAGACATTTACACAAAGACTCACAGCACAAAAGACTCTGGAAGTTGGCAAAAGAGCAACTATAAGAAACAAAGCAGGAGAGAAAGCAGCCGTTAGATAGATCAGGAGCTGTAACTCTAACCAAAACAGTCTCAGTTGTTCAGCACATGAGAGAGAGAGAGAGAGAGGATACAGAGAGATCGAGAGAAAGAGAGAATGAAAAAGCTGTAAAGATGAGGACAAAGAGACTGCTGAGTGCTGATGAAGTGTGCTGAGAGAGAGAAAAGTGAACTAGTACTCACATTCAGAGCTGGAGAAGTGTGCGGTGGAGTTGTGTTAGTGAAACAGGCAGCAGCGTGTGTGTGTGTGTGTGTGTGTGTCTTTCTCTCGGCTGCTTTTGTATTTGAGTGCACTACTGGTGTGACATCATAGCATTCTTTCTCCCTCCCTCCCTCCTTTCTCTCAGACTTCCTAACTACAACTCCTTCTTTGTCTCCTCCCTCTCCCTCTCTATGTGTTTCAATGTGATTCATTGGCATAATAAAAACAGCTGCATTTGAATTTCCAAATCAGCAGGTTACACTGATGTTGATAAATGGGAAATGGTAATGATTTACAATATACACTGTAAAACATTATTTTTCAAAGTTGTAAATATAACAGATATTATTGGAGTATACTTTACAATACTATTTTAGTCGTTCTACTTCAAAATTGAATGTGTTACTTGTCATTTCTTTGTAATTATTTGTAAAATTTACATGTAGTTTTGGAGTGAAAATAGTTACTACCGTTTTTTTGTGTAGTTCAATCAATGCATTAAGTATCAGGAACTAACTATGAAAAACTATATTTAATTGTTCATTTATTAATTCACATTTGTTCATAAAATTGTATAAATTAACACTAAATTCAAAAATAATTTATACATTTGTAATGTTAACCAAAATCAATAAGTGCTGTTATTTCTTTATGTATGTATGTATGTATGTTATGTTAATGTTTGCTATAGCACTAACTGATTTTAACATATAAAACATTGTTGTTACATTACTAAAGATCCTGATTTATTAAGGTAATGGTAGAGTACATTAAAATTCAATTAATTGTGTAATTATGCATTTTGTTGTGGGCCTGTAAGACAAAAATGTGGTGGTCTAACTTCAGAAAAAATTAGACAAAGCATCATTCACAGGCAGAATTTCTTGAGAAAATAAGTGCCATTTAATAAAAAATAAGCAGTGAATCAGTTTTCAAAAGTTAAATAACATATATCATATATTTTGACTTTTTATAATTAGGCACATTTCTTCATTGACAAATAAAAAGTGTCTTAATATTTATGACTCAAAAATTAATGTATTTGTATTTTATGTTCATCGTATTTATGTCTGTTTGAAAACTTTTTAAGTCTGTTTATCAGCAGATGAGTATTTATGGAACAGACAACAGGTCACCGTCCTCAGACTTGTCATTAATTCCACGTTCTTGACGTGTGTGACATCATAATTGAACTTTAAGCACACAGACCTATTCAGGTATAAATTAAGCATATGACGCAAAAAAAAAAAAAAAAACTCCCCCTTGACGTGTTTCAGTAGTTGAAATGAACCCTACGGACAGGCTTTTGAACACTGACTGTCATCAGCAATACACTGAGATACTGTTGAGATCTTATCTGAAGCTCCGGAGACACACTTAAGATTTACTACACTATGTATTACATTTTATTGCTGTCTAGGAAAAATGATTCACATTGTTATTTGTCTTTCCTTTGGGGATTTTAGGACAGTTTTCATTCAGTTTTTGAAAAAGAAAAAAAAATATATCAATTTTAAAAATGTATTATATTTGTAAAGAAATAATTTTCTATTATTTAATCAAAATAATCATTATGTAATCATTCAAATATTTTAGAATTTTTAATTTAATGGTTACACTAGATATTTTTAGGGTCATTTTTTTTTCTTTAAGTTCAAATGTTTTTCACATATGTGTGAAATGGATCATGGTGTCTTCTATGCCATAAACTATAGAGATGCAATAAATGAGTCGGAGGACAATGGCGTCCACACATCACAAACCCAATGACTAGCATCTCTATAGAGCTCTGGCTGAATAGAACTGTGAAAGCCTCGGGGGTTGAGCTGTGAGTGTGTGTTGGGCAGAGCAGAAGTGTAAAAATCTGAATTAAAGGCTATTCGGTTAGTACAGGAGGGAATCTCCACTACATAGATAATAAGAAAAAAGGAGGAAACTAGAAACAACGACGAGATTCTACACTTCTTTGACCTCTAGTGCAAACAGAATCATTATATTTAGGCCTAGAAAATAATGGTGCTTAACAGGTGATTTCCCATCAAGCCTTGCAAGTCAAGGTTAATTCTACAAGGAAATGAACCTGTTTTACTACAAGCCTCAGATTCAATTTAAAACGCCCATCTTATTTATTCTGTAAACAATCTCCTCCTTTTCCGCTGTCACCTGACTTTTGTTTTTTAACACAGTCATGACTTAAACATGTTACACACCCACTATGAAGGGAGTCTTCTGGTAAAGGGATAGTTCATCTAAAAAAGGAAAACTCATCATTTCATTACCCAGTATGTCTGTCTTCCTTCTGTGGAACACAAAAGATATCTTGAGAAGCATCTCGTTGTTTTTTGTTCATACAGTGGAAGTCAACGGGGGCTATTGTTGTTTATTTCACATTTTATTTTGAAAAAGTGAGTAAATGATCCCAGAATTTTCATTTTGGGTGATCTCTCTCTTTAACACAGATAACATTTTGTTAAGAATCTGAATTCATTTTCACTGAGATTCAAATAGGAGTCACAAGATGTTTTTTTTCCTACAAGCGTGCTTTATAAGTTTTGAAATAACTTGACTCATGAAATGCGGGTGTGTGCATTTTGAAAGACAGGACCTGTCTGATTAAGTGTACTGACCTGTTTACTCTTCCCTGACTCATCATGCGCTGCGGTCATGTGACTTTCACCACTCTTTTTGAAATGGACCACATGGGTTCATGTGAGTAACGTTCACTCCATGTGAGCCTGCATAGACAACAATGGAGCGCAGTGCAGGTTAGGGTTCAAGCGGTATATGTAAACACACACACACTCACACACAGCATATTGACTTTCAAAGCAATCCCGCAGACTGGGAATGTTTGAACACAAGAGATTTCCATCGAGTCTGAAGCTGTTCCAGGGGTTTGGAACTGTGTTTGTGATCAACTTGAGGAATCTTATATCAATATGGCTATCTTTTATCAAGCTTGTTCACCCACACTGGAAAAAAATGATATAGGGTTTTCACTTAGAGTTACTATATCACAAATAATAGCAAATAAATAGCAAGTAGGCTGACACATTGAATTAGACTGAGTCTGAAATAGTATTATATTGTACAACATACTCCAAATATCTGTATTTACTCTTTTTTTTACACCGCATTGAAAGCTATGAGATCCTACAGCAGTCATTTGAACCCAGTAGTGTTAATGTTAAATGTTGCATCACTTTCGGCATCTTCCCTGTGTATTTACATAAATGGAAATGTTTTTAACTTTTGGCCAAATGAAAAATAGTGGCCTTGCAACTTTTTTTGTTTTTAAGAGATAGAATCTCACAAAACCTTTCAAGGTCATATTTCACTCCAAAATAAAAAAATAAGTAAAAAATAAATTCTATTTTTCTTTTGAAATTGTACATTTTGCTTTTTTTAAATAAGAATAATGTATATGTATACATTATATGTATAGCTATAATGGAAAACAATCCTCTGCACTGTAATTCTAAAAACAATTAAATATTTTATCAACATAAATGTATTTATGTATAAATATTTACACTGAGTATTTGTAGTACTGCCTTTATGCTGATCAAAACATTACATTTCAGTATTTGTTTTTACTGCAGTTTAAACATGCTAATGTGAATCTAATGAGTATCACTGCTGAGAATAATTACTGCAAATGATTGTGGTAATTCACATAAAAAAAAATCCCGATTCATTATGGTATTGAAAATTTACATAATTATCATGAAAATTATGTCAGCAATCAGGACATTTTTTTATAATCCTAACATTCTTTTTAAAATATTTTTGTCGATTTTGATTGTATTGTAAAACGTGACCTGGACTTTGTAAAATAAAGTTTGTGAACTTTATTTTAATTTGTTTTCTTATAATTAAGTTCATTTTATTTAAACTAGGATATACAGTATATGATTAGGCTAAATATATCATTGTATATAAATTATACAATTTCAAATTAAAAAAATATTTAAATATTGCAATATTTAAAAAACATATTTAATAATATAGAATAAATTGGTTGTAATCTTTGTGGTTCAGTATACTAGCTATTGGGTATAAGCCACAATTTAAAAAATACTTTTAAAAAACTGTTGTTTATCATAACATATTTAACAAATACTTTACTTCAAACAGGTGGTATAAGTAACATAAAACCTGCTACTTAAGCTCATTGAATTTTGCTTTAAAAAACTGTTAAAATGTTTAAATCTGAACCAAAATAACAAAATATTTTAACAATTAAACACATAAAAGCAGATGTTGTTGTTATATTTATTTGTGACATTGACCTGCATTAATGAAACAGCACTGTAAAAACAATGTTTCAAAAACTTAAATTTTTTAGTTTAGTCAACTTGAAATTTTAAGATAATCAATGTTAATTTAAGGGACGACTGTAATATTTTAGGAACTAAACTAAACATTTTAAGTCAAATTATTTTAAGATGAAACAACAATTTTTTTTTTTTACAGTGATTACAGCGGTTAGCTACAGCCTCCGAATTCGGCATTCAAGAAGTGCAAATATTTGCCCCAAACACAATGAAATATTTTACTTTTGTGAAACTTTGCTTGTTTTACTCTGGTTTTACTCCGAGTCTGCGTGCTGCTTGATGACACACAATATTTCATAAATAGGCTTCTTATCACTGTAAAAAGTGATAAGTTGACTTAAATTAAAAAAAAATGAGGAAACCCGTTGCTTTTTTGTCAATTATTTACTTAATAATTTTAAGGCAACGGGTTTCCTCAATTTTTTAAGTTAAGTCAGCATCACTTTTCACAGTGAGTTGAAGGCATAATGAACTGCTGCAGTTTGTTTGAAACAGCACTGATGTTCCTGTGTGCTCAGGCTCTAGATTGATGTGGAATTACACTGGTGCTGGTTCAGCAGTTATAGACCGTATCTGAACAACAGCAGTCCACAGAAAGCCTGTGTTATGATACAGCGAGTGCTATTGCTGTAAACTCAGAAGAAACGCAGGCATGGAAAATGTTCAGAAAATGTGGTCCGTTTGCCTCATTAAAGTCAACAGTACTTGTTCTTTGTTAAGGCACCCTTCACAGACCCAGATCATTTCAGTTTCATGTTCAATGTCTGTCTAACTGGTATTTTCCCACAGTCAGGGAAAGTTCATTTCTTTACATCTATTAATCTTTTGCTCAAATTGAGGACCTGACCTGCAGTGACTACATAAACATGTGAGAATGTGGCATTGGGTGCTTTCTGGGTCAAATCCTTATCAGGGTTCATATCAGTGCAAATATGTCATCTGTATAAATTCAGATTTATATGGCTCAGTTTAAGAGTTAAACATATGGACTGGCAGCTACAAGATTTGTGGTTTGAACCCAACAATGGACCTCCACCATTGTCAAAAACTACATTATCTCAGATTGCTTTCTGTAGTTAATAATTAATGATGGGTGAAAGTGTTAAGTTGATTACTAAATAGTAATTTGATTAAAAATACTCATTTGGAATGTAGGGCAATTTATGATTAGTTGTAATATTAGTCCCAGCCTATCAATAATTTATAGTTGGAGCGATATACAGTTACAGTTTATATGGCCGTAGTGTAGTTCACTATTGAACAACGCCCCCTTGTGGTGCATGAGGTTTTCGTTTGGAAGCGAGCAAATTATATTTTTCTACCTAAATGTACATTATTACAGATAGGCAGGGAAGATAAACAGGGATTTATGAACTGACAGAGGTTGATTTGTAGATAGTTTGATTAATGTGCAATATATTATTTTGAGATCTGTGTATACCAAACTGCAGCCATTGTTCTTTAGATGTGAACTAAACACATTTCTCTTATCAGAAATATTGCTCTCTAACGCGAGTGTGAATAGATGTTTGCTTTTGCACCTGGTTGCTCTGTTTTATGAGGATTTATGGTGCTAATACAGAAACTGTCTCTTCTCGTTTCTTCTGCATTGATCTTCAGAAGAGACTGGACGGAGTTTTATTATACATAAAATGAATGACTGTCCATCGCTGAATAATGAATAACGATACAGAACTGCATTTATTGATGGTTATCTATGTACATTATTTGAATGCATTTTCTTTATAATTCAGTTTATTTGAATTAAACTAGGATATATATGATTAAATATATGAATGAATACTCAATTTAAAATTAAATAATTTTAAAATAGGTAAAATATTTAAAAAGTTGTAATATTTTTAAGCATTGAATGAATGAATGATGCATTTATATAGCACTTTATTGTGTATTGTTGTACACCCAAAGCGCTTTACAATCATGTGGGGGGGGTCTCTCCTCAACCACCACCAGTGTGCAGCATCCACTTGGATGATGCGACGGCTGCCACAGGACAACGGCGCCAGTGCGCTCACCACACACCAGCTACAGGTGGATTAAATATTTAATCAAATATAATAAAATATTTTAAAGTTTTAAGAGAAATCAAAGTGATGTCAAAGTTACTTGACTGCTCATTGCACTTTATCTTGCCACTTTAAAAATACTTGATACAAAAAAAAGAAAAACTTGAAAAAATAAAATTGAAACTCTGAAGCCTCATAAAATTGTATAAAGAATATATATATATATATATATATATTGCAACAAATGAAATAGATAAAAACAGATATTGTTGTTATGATGAAAACATTTTACAGTGTGCATCTTGGCTGTCTGGATGAAGACCAAGCAAATGTTTGAAGCAGATTTGTTGATGAAGTGTGAGATCTGCTGTCTGGACTGACCGTATGGAGGTCAGAGATCAGATGTGATTTAGGCCTGTGATGACCCATGCCAGGCCAGTTGTGAACGGCAGGGCACACAGCCTGTGGGATTTTGGGTAAGCATGTGGAGTGTTTGTGTTGGAGAGGATGTTTAGGGATTGGTATAAACTCACACCCTATATGGCCCCTCCTCCACTGCATCATAGTGCCAACCTGACAGCTCGTGCACTCCAGAGAGCTATATCCACGTGTGTGTGTGTGTGTGTGTGTGTGTGTGTGTGTGTGTGTGTGTGTGTGTGTGTGTGTGTGTGTGTGTGTGTGTGTGTGTGTGTGTGTGTGTGTGTGTGTGTGTGTGTGTGTGTGTAAGTAGCTCCTTCAACCACCAGCTGGCAAGGTCAACATTCACCAGTTAATCTCTCCCTCTGTCTTTCTTTCTGTTTGCTCTCCCTCTGTTTCTCTCTATGTTTGTTTATATTACTCTGCAGTTTCACAAGAACCAGAGTTTGTCTTTGTTCCAGTCTGGGTCTGGGACCTCAGTTCTCTCTCTGAATGGTCGGCAGGAACAGAACAAATCTTCATCACTTTTTCATGCACTGGTTTTAAGGGACTGTCTGCTGGTTTCTGCACATACTCATTGGTCGCTGCTTTATCTAAAAGTCAAAATATTTATATATGTATCTACTGAATGTATGTGATGTCAAGCAAGGCCGGCCCAGGCTCTGTTGCTGCCCTAGATGAGATTTTAGATTTCTGCCCCCCACCCCCCACAAATTTTATTTTGGATTTCAAAAAGCCTTGAGGTTTGAATGTTAGTTAAATATATATATTTAATTGTATACTGTATTAGGTACACCTGTTCATTTGCTTGGTACCACAAATTGCTAATCAGCCAATCAAATGGCAGAAAATCAATGCATTTAGGAATTTTATATGTGGTGAAGATGATTTTCTGAAGTTCAAACCAAGCATCAGAATGTGGAAGAAAGGGGATTTAAGTGACTTTGAACGTGGAATGGTTGTTGGTGCCAGACGGGCTGGTCTGAGTATTTCAAAAACTGTTGATCTACTGGGATTTTCACTCACAACCATCTCTAGTGTTGACAGAGAATGGTCCAAAAAAAGAGAAAATATCCAGTGAGCAGCAGTTCACGAAAATACTGTGGACGAAAATACCTTGTTGATGTCAGAGGTCAGAGGAGAATGGGCAGACTGGTTAAAGATGATAGAAAGGCAACAGTAACTCAAATAACCACTCATTACAACCAAGGTATGCAGAATACCATCTCTGAACACACAACACGTCAAACACTGAAGCAGATGGGCTACAGCAGCAGAAGACCACACCAGGTGCCGCTCCTGTCAGCTAAGAACAGGAAACGGAGGCTACAATTCGCACAGGCTCAACAAAATTGGACAATAGAAGATTGGAAAAACATTGCCTGGTCTGATGAGTCTCGATTTCTGCTGCGACATTCAGATGGTTGGGTCAGAATTTGGCGTAAAGAACACAAAAGCATGGATCTATCCTGTCTTGTCTCAACGGTTCAGGCTGGTGGTGGTGGTGTAATGGTGTGGGAGATATTTTCTTGGCACACTTTGGGCCCCTTAGTACCAATTGAGCATCGTTTAAACACCACAGCCTACCTGAATATTGTTGCTGACCATGTCCATCCCTTTATGACTAAACTGTATACATCTTCTGATGGCTACTGCCAGCAGTATAATGCACCACGTCACAAAGCTCAAATCATCTCAGACTGGTTTCTTGAACATGATAATGAGTTCACTTTACTCAAATGGCCTCCACAGTCACCAGATCTCAATCCAATAGAGCACCTTTGGGATGTGGTGGAACGGGAGATTCATATCATGGATGTGTAGCCGACAAATCTGCAGCAACTGCGTGATGCTATCATGTCAATATGGACCAAAATCTCTGAGGAATGTTTCCAACACCTTGTTGAATCTATGCCCCCGAAGAATTAAGGCAGTTCTGAAGGCAAAAAGGGGTCCAACCCAGTACTAGCAAGGTGTACCTAATAAAGTGGCAAGTGAGTGTATATAGATTAATAAATAGGTAGACAGATTAAAAGATGCTATAGGAGTGCCATATATAAAAATGTAGAGTTAATTATATTTAAAGGGGTGGTCAATCAGCTCTTTACTAAGGCTTCGTTGTGTTTATGGGGTGCACGTTAACATGTGTTCATGCTTTGTTTTTTAAAAAAGCACATTAGTTTTCACATATTTTACATTTTCTTAAAACGGTCTGTTGACTTCCTAGTTCTATGAAGCCCCTCCCAATACGCAATGTGCTCAGATTGGTTAGTAGGCCCAGTGTGCTGAGATTCACTAACCGCCTAGTGCATGTTGTCTGTATACGTCACACCCCTTTTAATTACGGGTAGTTGCATGAGCAACATGGCCCCACCCCCTCTACTGCGTGTTCCCGGGGGCAGGGTTTATGTACATTTTAGGATTTGTGATGTCACAGACCCAGGAAGAATCTCTTTGTAGTCTCTACCAGAAGGTTGTTTAGGTCTTAAAAACGAATTCTGTAAAATAAAATATCTCCCTTTGCATTGAACTTTGAGCGTCGTAACTTTACAGATGTTGTTTATACTCAAAAAGCAACATTACACACTAACTAAAGTTCAATGTTCACTTTATTTCTAGAGCACATATTAAGACAAACAAATGTTGACATATGTGAAAACAAATGTGTACATAAAAATGCAGAATAACTAAAATCACCTTCAAATTCTATTTCCTAACACACAAACACAATGAAACCTTAGACTCACTGGGGCGATTTGTAGGAACCAGTTTCACCCCAAATACCGCACTCATGTATGCTCAAATGCCACAGAAAAAAATATGATTTTAAATGTCGCTTAAACTCTCTAAGAGTGGGGCACTGCCGGATATAATGAGGTAAAACATTCCACAGCCAAGGAGCAGCGAAGGAGCGGTCTCCTCTTGTTTTCCGGTACGTCCGCGGGACCACTAAGAGATCCAATGACTCAGAACAGCCGCATTTTGGACCAGCTGTAGTCTGTCCAAGCTTTTGTTTTTAACACCATAGTACAGTGAGTTACAGTAGTCTAATTTCAAGAAAATAAAAGCATGGATAACCTTTTCCAGGTCCATCTGAGATAAAAAAGACTTAATTTTAGAGAATAGTCTCAATTGATTTTCTTTTTTTGACAACTTCATTTATTTGTTTATTAAATTTCAGTGCACTCTCACAAACTATGCCTAAGTTTTTTAATTGATGTGTCCGAAAGGGGATAGTATACCCAACTCAATTTTGGATGTATCAACAAACTCAGAAGGACCAAATAAAATCAATTCAGTTTTTGATTCATTTAAACATAACAAATTAGCAAGCATCCACGCCTTAATCTCACCAAGACATTCCACCAATATTTCTACAGCGATAGATGCAGTTGGCTTCAGAGGTAGATACAACTGGGTGTCATCTACGTAACAATGAAATATTTACCCCATATTTACTCTAGATCTGACTTATCGGGAGCATATAAAGTGAAAAAAGACTGGTGCTAAAACAGATCCTTGTGGAATACCACAAGATAAAGGTGCTGAGGTCGACATATATTCTCCCATCTGAACAGAGAAACTTCTGAAAATCTTGAAAATAAGACCTAATCCAATTTAGGGCATTCCCTCGAATACCTTCACAAGTTTCTAAACGTGAGATCAAAATCTGATGGTTAATTGTATCAAACACCGCTGTAAGATCCAAAAGCAAAAGAAGAGTCACGTCACCAGAGTCAGTTGCCATAATAATGTCGTTAACAACTCTCAATAGTGCAGATTCTTTACTATGTTGTTTTTTTAAACCCAGACTGAAAGACTTCACGATAGCATTATCAATAAGAAAGTTAAAAAAGTGATATCATAATCAAGGACCCCTTTAATATATCAATTTAATATATTAAAGGGATACTCCACCCCAAAATGAGAATTTTGTCATTTATCACTTTATCCCCATGTCGTTCCTGACCCGGAAAAGCTTCGTTCGTCCTCGAAACACTAGTTAAGATATTTTAGATGAAAACCGGGAGGCTTTTGATTGTCCCATTGACTGCCAATTAAATTACGCTATCAAGATCCAGAAAAGTATCGCCAGGATACTCCATCTGCCATCAGTGGTTCAATCTGACTGTTATGAAGCGACGAGAATACTTTTTGTATGAAAATAAAAATAATAACGACTTTATTCAACAATTAGGCACCGTAAGATCTCCTCTGCATAAGCGTAGCACCATTTTGGAGATTGTCCCCTGGACGCAAAATACGTACACTCTTCTGTATCAGCCGGGCCACAAGGGTGCACTGTTTGCATTCAAATCAGAGCGTAAATTGATAAAGAAGACGCATCCCTGTGTCAAGGCTGATACAGAAGTGTGTATGCATTTTGCGTCCAAAGGATAATCTCCAAAATGGCACTTTGCTGACGCAGGTGAGACATTACGATGCCTAATTGTTGAATAAATTAATTCAACATTGTTGCCTAATTGATTTTTTTTTGTACAAAATGTATTTTCGTCACCTCATAACGTTAAGATTTACGGGTCTGGAACGACATGGGGGTAAGTGATAAATGACAAAATTCTCATTTTTGGGGTGGAGTATCCCTTTAACTTTTGTGGATCAGGGTAAAAGAACACTTAATTTCCCAGAATGCATTATCTGCATTTCATTTCTTTGCACTGCTGCTCAGTAAAATACACTTGTAGGGTATAGCCAATTTAATTCAAATTCAAATCCAACTCATGAATTAAAATTGAGCCAGTTCTGAATTATGCAGAACCCCATTACTGGCTCAAGTCAGAAGCGTCCACCTGCAGTTCTCTAGATATGACTTGGGTAATAGTGATGATTGCCTTTGCAAGAGCTGCTAATTACATTATTTCATAACCTGGACCAGTGCTGTAATATCATTTAAACTCAGCCAATAATGAGTGTGCATTTGTGTGTGCGATAATGGACGTGTTAATAACCAAATAAGCCTTCAACCATCTTTCTCTCTCGCACACATCAGGAGTGTGCAGTAATTAAATAGATAAGTCTGCATGTCAGATTTGCTTCTTGTCCCTCTTGATGCTAACTCGTGCTGACTAGCTCATTATTGGACAGCCATAATCATGTCCCGTTGTCTGGTTGGCACTGGGAGTCACATGAACATTATTTTGATTTCTGCTTCCCACCGGGTTTTCTGTTGTTCTGATCAATTTTCCACATGAAAGCTGGAATCTGACATCTTTATGCGCTCTGTGTTTTGTGACAGCACGACAGCATGTTGCAATACTGTGTAAATGTCACAATGTGCAAACCAATGTGCTTTTGTTTTTTCTCTCACATGCACACATGGGCATTGCATGTGTAAACATGTCTCTGGCAGAGATCAGTTGCGCCTTGATATTTCAGTGCAAACTAACCAAACACAATACAGTTTAACCAAGCACTAAATGTGCTAAAATATCAGTGCTTTGTATTTAAATTAAGCCATTGTTCTTTTGAGCCAAACACACCTTTCTATGTAAATTAGCTTCATTATAGAATGAGCGTGCTTGCCGCAAGTACAATTACCTGTGAAAAGCAAATGTAAATAGAATCTAAATTATAAGAAATGTTGTTATACACAGCTGTTCACAAATCAGTAAGATTTTGTTTTTGAAAGAAGCATCTTACGCTCACCAAGGCTGCATTATTTAATCAAAACAGATTAATATATTGTGAAATATTATTACAATTTAATACAGTTATTATCAAACTTTTGAATGGTAATATATATATTTTCTATTGATCATTGCAGCAAACAAACACAGACAGCATGTGCAAATAAAGGGTGGCAACAGTGGGCTCATGAAACATTGTAGCAGACATCCACACAGACAAAACGCCATAGAGGTACATTAGTTTAATCCACGTTTTTGCTGTATCTTTCTCTTGTTTCAGCATAGTCAGCAGTCAGGGAGATGCCCACATGCACAGAGGCATTTTGTGCCATCTCAAACCCACTCTTACACAGAAGGAAATCACACGGAACAAAGCAGAGCAGTGAGTGATCAGATGGTATTGTATTTGCCTAATGAAAGTGTTGAGATTGCAGCAGTGGCGGCGAGATAAACGCTCAGGCCCTTTGTTTGGTCGGTTCGCTTTATTACGGCTAAACACTCTGACATTTAAGTATGACATTTCTGTCATCAGACGTCCTGGCAGTAATTTGCAGCAGATCATGGGGTTTAAACCCATCAAATGCTAAATTTCTCATCCAAAACTCATTAAAAGTGTTGAATGAAATAAGCGGCCTTAAATACCTTTAAGACGTAAGGGGACATCGAGCAGATTTGTCATACTTAATGGTGCTCACCAAGGCACTATTAACTATTGTTGATACTTTAAGGGTTAGAAGCTTTTCAAATGCAATCATGTGGATTGTTCGGTGTGCTGTTACTTTTCGAAGCAAATGGACGATAAAATCATGATGGCAGTGAGTTTTGCATAGGTAAGCACCACTCATGTTTTCTTCAGATAATGTACATGTCGTCTTGACTTTAATAGATTGTGTAGATGGAGGTCTTGCATTAGACTATATAGCACACACACACACACACACACACACACACACACACACACACACACACACACACACACACACACACACACACACACACACACACACACACACACACACACACACACACACACACACACACACACACACACACACACACACACACACACACACACACACACACACACACACACATCTTTGCAGTGCTGCAGATATTATGGTCTTGTCAGGCTTTTCAAATGTCAAGGGATGACTGGTTCCTGTTCACTGGGCTGACACTGTACAGCTGAACCAAAACCTTCCCCATGAACCAGCCAAAATGCCAGCGCACCCCAGTATCCGTTCACCTTCAGCATCTCAACATCTCCCATATCCTCCTCTCCCTGAAATTCTGCAATTCATCTGCCCGAGATTAAATAAACTGATCATCTGTTGTTACTGGTGAGTAAATGTGCATCATATTTAACCTTGCTCTGTGAAATGTTGCATGTTATAAAAAGCGGGGCTAGATGTGACAAAGTATAATGAATAATGACACCTAAATAAATGTCAAAAGCAAATAAACTAACCATAATTAACTGCTTTCAAACAGCCTTTTTATGGATCATCATTTTATGATATTGAAATGTGCAGTGTTGGGAAAGTTACTTTGGAAAGTAGTTACAGGTTACAATTTACCCTATTTAAAATGTAATAAGTAGTGTAACTATTTCAATTACTTTATTAAAGTAACGCAACTGATTACATTTAATTACTTTATTACTAAAATTTTGAATGTTTTCAAATGTTAATCATTTTGAAACATTTAAACCAGGCAAGGATAACCTTAAAACTGATTACTGTCAGACTTTCGAAATCCTCCATCTCTTGAATTAAGATTATAATATTTTAATTTTAAAACACAGCAACCACAAAATCAGACTTATCTTGAGGTCATTCTGAGGTTAAATACAGATTTAAAATCATAACAAGATATAGTTTAAAAGCTATGATGCTGTTTTTGAAATTGAATCTTTGCATAGCTATAACATCTAACAATTCTTTGGGAAAAAACAACAAACAGTTCAATCTTTAAATAAAGCGTATACATAAACCCAAATAGGAAATAAAACAATTATAGAATAAGCATGTGTCCTATTCTGTGTCCTAACCCCCTGAAACATTGGTGTCTCATATTTTAAAGCAGTCACTGCAATTTGGCAAAGAAATCAATCAAATCTATGTGTGTGAAAATATTCAGATGTAACCCCCTTTGTAATTGTTAGCATTTTCATAAGCAACTGGAAATTAATTACACATTTTTTTCTCAGTAACTTTAACCGCTTACAATTACATTTATTTTGTAATTAAATTAAGTAATTCCATTACATGTAACTAGTTACTCCTCAACAGTGGAAATGTGGTGATATTCAAAAGTGACTGAGTAGACACTGCCAGAATGAGCCACTCCATTGTGAGTCTGCAGGTTTTTTCTCTTTTTTATTTTCCTATCTTTTCTTTTCTATTCAAATCTTGTCCAGTTCCCTTTGAAATGACTGGATTTCACTTACTTTTTGCCTAGCAGTGGTAAATAATAACCGTACCTTAAAAGGTAAATTGATTATTAGTCTGAAATTGAAGACATCAAGAATCAATTATTGAGAGGCTTTAGCTGAGAAGATGAAAACCAGTGATCTTTTGAACATGTGAATATGCACAAAATGAGTTTTAAATCACAGCAGAATGGATTTTTCTGTGCATAACTATGTACATTTAGAATATAGTGCAGAATATAGAACATTACAAGTCAAGTGTTTATTTTGAAAGAAGTTTTATTCAGCAAGGATGCATTAAACTGGTCACAATGATAGCAAAGACTATATAATATATACAAATAGTATAATGTTACAAACGATTTCTATTTCAAATCAACTCTATTCTTTGGATGTTCTACATCCAAAAAATGCTTCACAGTTTTCAAAAAAAATATATATTTTAAACAGCACAACTGTTTTTTACATTGATAATACTGTTTCTTGAGCAGATAATCAGCATTAGAATAATTTCTGAAGGATCATGTGACACTGAAGACTGAAATAATGGCTGCTTTGCATCACAGCAAAGAAAATCTGTCATATAGAATTAAATGATGGTGAGTAAATAATTGCCGTAGTGCCATCATACTGTAACTACATGCATCATTCTATACATTTTGTACCTCCCCATTCCTTCTCTCCCGCTGACTCAGCTTCTTTTAACTGCCTCCCTCACCTGGTCGTCCCCATGGAGTTTACCCACAATGCCTTGCGCCTACGCTCCAGCTCCTCCCCCCTTCCCCAAGCTACACTAACCAGTTCTCTGAACACCCCCAGACATCTTTACATTCACCCCGCTATCTCGCAGGCTCCCTCTGTCCAGTGCGTGTTTCTGTTTGGACAGTCCTGCTGGCCTCCAGCCAGTGTGTATTGTGTGGTGAGAAAACAGTCCATTGGGAGCAGTGGACCAGGGTTCAGGAGAGGCCTCTGGGAAACCGGCTGCGTCTCTTTCATTCTCATCCCTGGGCTGAAAACCCACAAATGACCAATCAGATCCTGTCCATGCCGTCCCCTGGCTCTTACTGTCTCCGCTTGCTAAGTATCCCTGAGGCCAGTCTCCCCCTCCTCTTCCCACGTCTCCCATCTCTATCAATCTATTTTCTACCTCTGTCCATCCATCATTCATTTCTTTCCATCACACCCTCCATCCATCATACATCCATCACTGAACCCACTCACCCATGCATCCCTCCTACTCACCATAGCTTAATTTTATTTAAAGGAATAGTTCAAATAAAAATATATTATTTTAAATTATTATTTTGGTAACACTTTGCAGCAAGGTATCATGTGATAAACACTGCTTAACTGCATTAGTTAAAATGAACTAACAATAAACAGTAATTATACAGCATTGATCAGTCTTTTGTAAATGATAACAACTACTAAATATTTAAGCCTAAATTTAAGATTTATGTATTTGAATTGGTTATAAAATGTTCATCCATTTGGATTACAGTTTTAAAATAAACTTGATGTGATGCATATTTGTCAGTCATGCAGGTGTGATTTCTGTAATAGTATTATTAACTGACTGTTTTAAGCATACACAACCAGGTTTATATATTTTTGTATTAATAAATCCAATTTGTTTCAGTCTCATGCAATTGAATGCAGCTTGTTATTTTTTTACTGAATATTTTTTCCACAATAAACAGATTTATGCTGATTTTAAGCCATTTGAATAAATGCATTTTGAAAATATGATAAATAAAACTAAATAGATGCAAATATGTAATATTAAATGATCTGACAAATATGCTTCACATAATATATATTGGTTTGCTATTTTTAAAATACAAATGGGTGGAAATTTCATATGCAGTTCAAATGCATAAATGTTACATTTAGGCATAAATATTTTTAATCACAGTTGACATTGTGTGTTTTTTTGTGTGTGTGTCATTTTTAGTGCAAACAAAACATAAATGTCCTCCATAGTACTTAGTAGTACTATTTTCCATGACTTCTGAAGCCATATGATAAGGAACAGTCCTAAAATTCGATTTCCTGTGAAAACATTCCCATCTGCTGCAGCTCTCAAGTCTCACACATCATTCTATATATTTAAACTGGTGAAAAATTTTTCTTTACATGACAAGCAACCACCAATGCCATATTACCGTTCATGTGCAAATCCATTTTTATAATCTGAAAGCAGAAGTGAAATATATTTAAGCACTTTGGTGGAGCTGAATATTCTTAGTCAAATTTTAAAATTAAATCTGTGCAAAGCTATTTTATAGCTACATT
Source organism: Ptychobarbus kaznakovi (assembly GCA_027422405.1). NCBI lineage: Eukaryota > Metazoa > Chordata > Actinopteri > Cypriniformes > Cyprinidae > Ptychobarbus > Ptychobarbus kaznakovi. The sequence goes on along the minus strand of CM049811.1, from coordinate 8,742,124 downwards.
CAAAAGTGTTCCTTAGACAAAAATAAAGTCATATAGATAAGAACTGACATCAGGGTGAATAAACAATGACAGAACATTCATTTTTGAACACTCTTGCCTTATAATTTCCAAATTAATTTATAACTGTTCATTTCACATTTCTCTTCCAATCTGTCGGTCTGTCCATCCATCCACCCATCCATCCATGGTACAATCATTTCCATCTGTTTAAGCTCTAAAACACCTTTCTTTCATTCTCACCCTTCCCCCCAAAACACCTCCGTTTTGTCTCCTCTCATCCCCCATTTCTGTGTAGGACACTCCACCTTCCTGCGGCATTCCCAACACGGACACTCCTTCAGGATTCCTCCTGCTGTCGAGCTGGGATGTCCCACCCGCCCCCAACCTGCCTCCACCGGATCCCATGGGATGAAGGGATGGCCGAGGAAGAGAGTGGAAGTCTAATGAATAAGTGATTAAGATTGACAGTGTCTAGGGGTCTGGTGTCGTAATGGTCCTGATGTCCACACTTTTCATTTTCTCTCACACAAGCAGAGCCCATAAACCCAGGTCCCTGAAGTAACATTAGCACAGGTGAATGCTATGTTTTTCTTTTTTCCCCTCCCTAATACCGGTTCCCTTTCCAGTTTCTCCTTGGATGAACATCAGGATGACAGTGTGGGTGTTCACTGGCTCATTTTTATGCTCTGGTGCAAAATGCAAATTACACAAACAGGAGAGACCTGCCCATTAAAATCTAATGTATGTGTTCATCAAAAATTGACAGCTCCCAATCACTAGATTGTATTGAGTTAGTGATGTTTACACACTATAGTTTTCCTCTGATATAAAAATCCAGAGATTCAGCATGCTAAAATGGTATTGTCACAAGATCCCATTTATTGTATTTACTGGCTAGTTAGTGTAAGAATATAAGACACATTTAGCTGGGACTAAAGCAAGGCATCTCTTTACTGCTTAACTAAGACCATCAGAGGTCAAAGAATTCAATGTATTGATCCATTAATACTCTCTTTTCAATTGCAGAGCATCAGAGTTTACCACTCTTATCACAGATAAAACATCAGAACTTTTCTATTTATTAAAAAGGCTTTTAAAAAAACATTTCATGCAAATGTCACTTTTTGTAGGAGTAGAATGAGAGAAAAGGGCCATCTTGGTAACAATGCAATTTTGTATGAATATTCCAATATCATCATATTTTTATGAAAGATGTTTGGTACACTAGTGAACAGAATGGAATAAATTGCTCACAGCACAGGAAAGTAACAGTGCTACTATGGTCAAGTTAAAAGTTGCTTTAAGGCAAAAACAAATTCCATGAGTCCATAAAAGTTAATAAAAATAGGGTCTGATGAAGGAATGTTCTGTATTTTTTATCTGATTTTTTACAGATGATTTTCACCATATTTTGGATTAGGCTAATTATTGTGTTGTGTTTTAGAGTAAAAACTAAATGTCTGTAAACTTAACACACTGTAAAAAAAAAGTTGAGTCAACTTAAAATTTGAAGGCAACCAGCTTCTGCAGATTTTTGAATTTTCTCGACTTGTTATTTTAAGCGTATACAACAAAAAGTTGAGAATCTCCTACAAAAATAAGTTGACAGAATAAAAAAATCTGCTGAAGCCTTAAATTTTTTAGTTGGTTCAACTTTTTTTACAGTGCAGTACCTTTTTCGTTTTTCTTCCTTTTCTTTTCTTTTTTTTCCTTACAGTGAAGTTCCTTTCAAGATTGTCCTGGACTTCTTGGGTAAGATTTCAATTCTAAATTCAGCAGGTATGCCTCAAATATTGCCTGTTTAAAAATGACATTTTATTTGAAGAAACATTCAGGATTTTAAATTAACTACTGAATAGTTTATTATTATTATTATTATTATTGTTGTTTGTTGTTAACTTATTTGAATATTATTTATAATATGTGATATTCAAAAAGGGCAGATTATATTTACACATTTTTCAATTGTATGAAGAAATAGATTATAAATCACAAATTGTGATACTTGATATTATTCATCATCAAAATCCATAGCCTATATATAATATATATCTTGAGAAATATTAAAATGTTTACAAATCAAAATGTATTCCTATATATATATATATATATATATACACACACATGCACACATTTTGATTTGTAAACATACAATAAAAACATGTCAGATCAACTGCTCATATTCCAATGCCCTAAATTTTGTTGAAATGTAAGCCACTATTATTTGAAAATGCCTTATTTTTTGGAATATGCCGTCATATTGATTTTGAATTGTCATGGTGGCTTATATAAGACGAATGAGTCTGAATATTCTCTTAGAACCCCCCAGCGCGCGTGAATTGTGCTTTATAATGTTTTATTGATGTGGAAGGACTGTGAGCAACAGTCTGAAGTGCTGCTCGTTCAGCGCGTCGCGGGGGCACGAGACAGCCGCCGCAGCTCGCGCTCTCACTCACACACACAACCGAGCTCTCGCGCGCAGCCGGTCGGTCTCTCTGTCGCTGTGCGCTGTCCACGCGGTGGCGAGGGGAAACGGCAGGTGTCAGACTCGGTTCTGATAAGCCTTGTGCACTGCTTCCTCCTTAAACACAGCAAATCGATCCGCTCGGATGATATAGGGAGACAAGACGCGCGCGCGCTGCCAAAATTGCTTCATTTTCCGGAGGGATTTGTATTGCAATTTTCTTTGGTGGTGAGTATCTTAAATGTCATATACTCATCTAGGACACTTATAATTGGGTTAACCCATACAATGCATCACAAACGGACTGTTTGCTCACGTCAGTGTTTTTGCTCTTTGATGCACATTTAAAGCTTACACGTTAAGTTGCATGCGTTTGCAATGCCGGCAGTTATTTTCTCTGTTGTATGCATGAAAATGCAACGTATTCTCCGGTTATATGTATGGCCTGAGTGGTTTTAAATGCTAGAGAGAGAGAGACCCCTTCTGTTTTATATGGAGGACGAGGTACTCTTGAAAAGCTTCTGGGGTCTATTTTGGAAGGAAGAAAGCACCAGCCGAAGCCTTTTGAGCGAGCGCAGTGTCTCCCAGCCATCCTGTTGTCATGGTTACTGCACTGGGAGGCTGGGGATAATATGGCTGCGATTCAGGCTCTCTGTGTATGTGTGTGTGTTTTACTCCACGATGCCTTAAACACAAGGACCCACTGTATGTGTTAGACACAGGCTGTATTTAAGGCAAAACCTGAGCTGTGATGCTTTGAACAGCTGCAGAGTATCTTGCTTTAATAGCAGCCTCATGAATACTCTCTGGTTGCGAATGATGATGCTTCTTAAATGCATGCAGTTTTATGTCTGACGATGCAATGCTATGCAATAGCAATGCTTATTGATCTATTGTTAGCCCAACTATCATAATGAAACAGCGGGGATATAGCAGCGTCAGACAACCAGACATCCCAGTGCCAGACGAGACACAAGACGCCCTAAACGATCACTTCTTCTCTCTCTCTACCTGTTAAAAAGGTGTGTGCGTGTAAGCCTGGATGCGTTTAATGAGATTTATATCCCTGGGATGTAAGACGTTGTTAGTGATACGGTGACATGATACAATAGGACGTCTGACCTTGACAGCAGTGGAAGTGACAGAACGAGGTGATTTAAATCACATTTACGCACGGCTCAGTTGTTCACACTCGTTTACTCGGTGGAGGTCTCCTTCACAGGACCCATGACGTGTCAGGAAAAACCAGTCTGCACTTACTCTCTATTTTGATGTCCCGTAACCCATTACGCACGGGAAGGCAGCATTACGCAGCCGGCTGTATGTGGGTAAGGTAAGGCAGACAGCATCGATATATTTAGCGCACTGCAGCTCCCGAGAGAGTTAAACACCGCGTGCTGGTCGTTTGTAACGGCCAGTCTTTGTGTGTCTGCGCCCGCGGTGTGCGTGTGCGTGCGCGGCGGTGTCATCTCGCGTCTGAAGAGGGTTAGTGGGTCACGCAGATATCCGATAGAGATGGAGAAGGGGATGAAGTGTTTGTTTGTGATATAGTGGCTGTCTTTTGTGTTAATAGTCCCAGACAGGTAGATTGGACAGGTCCGACTGTAGAGAGTAGGCTAGACTATGGATATATAGTGTCTCATTTAACCCTCATTATTGTGAGAATCCCTTTTATAGTTGCTCTAGACTTTTTATACTTATTTTATCACTGAATATACTTTTAAATAAAACGTTTTTTATAAGAATCCCGGACTGCCTAGTGCATGTGCATCATATAATTCACTTGCAATAAAGCTGCATTCTGTGTTGTGACATTCCATAATTCAACCATTATGATTAATCTAAATTCTTCCATTTTCAAATATTTTATATGTGTGTGTGTGTTATATGTATTACACATTTATAATTAGATATATAATAATGATTTTTTAATTTATTTTAGATATGTAATAATTAAATATTTGTTTTATATATGCCTCCACCTGTTTGTATAAATATTTGTAAAATATGTAATTTATAAAAATATGTATGCAATTAATATAATGCAAATAATATAATTATAAAAAGCAATTCTAACTATTATAATTGTAATCATTTAGGCTAATTATAATATATTTATTATATTTATTTTCTATAAAATATAAAACAATATATTTTAAATATTTATAAAAAATATTTCTATATATTATAATTATAATTACTACATCTAAATATCTTAATAAATAATATAATTATAATAATTATATATGTATATTTGTTATTATTTATTCATTTGTGACAACACAGGCTAGTGAAAGGCATATAGATTATTAAATTATATTGAGGAAATGGTGAGAATGTAAAATTGAGAAATGGTTATAGGGCCTAAGATATAGGCCTAAACTCTTGTGTGTGTGCGTGTGCGTGCGTGTGCATGCGTGCGTGCGAATGAATGAATTAATTATATTTAAGACAAAGACTGGTAATTATGCAGGAGTTTTTGTGAAAGGCTGTGGGTTTGTGATGCTTTTTATTGCACTGTAAAAGTGTTTTGTAAGATCCCTCAAAATGTGCCTTATATGGTAAACTGTGAGTTACCTGCTTTCTTCAAGTCAAAATGTCATGAATCAATTGGCTTGCATGAGGTTACACCATTGGAAGTTTTTTTTAAGCATCACAATAGCTGTCTATGGCAATAACTGCAGATTTCCACAGTTTTTCGTGAGTGCAGCTCTCTGTTTTCCTCTCTTCCTCTTTGCACATTTTGTCAGGCCCTTGCTGCGTGGCCAACCCATGATCCCTGAGGAAATACTGTCTTATTTTAATCCAATCAATAAAGATGTGAGATTAAGCCAAAGCTATCGGAAGGAACTTGCAGAAAAAGCAACACACACAAAATGAACAAATTTCACCTCAAAATATCACAGGACAGCCAAAAGGTGGAGGCAGATCTCTCTGGAAGCACGTTGAAGGATTTGTGGGTGGCAGTGATTGAGTAGAGGATTGTTGATTTGAAGATAAGGCCGTTCTTTGAGTCTATTAGTGACGGTGTGTGTGTGTTTGTTAAGAGGCCAGTAGTCGTGTGAGTGCCAGTATTTGTGGTGTTAACAGTGAAGGACAAGTCCAGGGAAAGTAATTAAACAGAATTGATTGCCTTGAAGACCCTACTGTTCTTCTGACAATACTGGAAGTCAATCAGTCAAGTGCACACACACACACACACACACACACACACACACACACACACACACACACACACACACACACACACACACACACACACACACACACACACACACACACACACACACACACACACACACACACACACACACACACACACACACACACACACACACACACACACACACACACAAAAGCATCTAAATGAGACACACCGTAGACTTCTGGTCTATTATATAAAGCGAATAATGATGGCCAAACCTCTAACTCCGAAGAAAATCTTTGTGTTTTGGGAATAAAAGGCATTAAATACTTTATTTAAGAATCATTTTGCACTTGAGGACATCTGTGATTGTTAGATATGGTGAACTTGTCCCCAGACTAGATGGCCTTTACAACATATATATGATTTTAAGTTTTAGTATCATATTCAGGGCTCAACAATAAGTTGATAGAATGGTCTCTTGAACAGAACATTTTTACATTTATTAATCTTTAACATACACTTAATTGGTTTTCTGCTCTGTATTTGACATTGTGTGCAAATTCTGTCGATTTGCATTTGTTTTCCAGCTAAGGTGAGTTCATGAATTTATTAATGTAATTTTTTTTAAATGAATTAAACTGTATATTTTCTTTTAAAAACAATCATTCATTAAAAATATAAATATCTCAAGGAAATACAAAAATATTTTTTTTGCACATATATTGTTTTAAGGTGTGTGAATAAATACTGTGTGCACTGAATGGGTTCAGATTCAGATTCAGGATAAAAAGTCTAATAATAATAATACATACACTACCTAATTTTGAGGTTGATAATATTTTTTATGTTTTTGAAACAAGTCTCTTATGCTAAACAAGGCTGCATTTATTTGATCAAAAACACAGTAAGAAACAGTAATATTGTAAAATATTATTACAATTTAAAATAACTGTTTTCTATTTGAATATATATATATATATATATATATATAAAACAATGATTCCTGTAATACAAAGCTGAATTTTCAGCATCATTACTCCAGTCTTCAGTGTCACATGATCCTTCAGAAATCATTCTAATATTCTGAAGAAACATTTCTTATTATTATCAGTTTTAAAAACAGTTAAAACTGCTTATTATGTTTTTGCGAAAAGCATTTTTTCTGGATTCTTTGAATATAAAGTTAAAAAGAACAGCATTTGAAACAGAAATTCAGTGTGCAGATATTATTATTTATTTATTTATATAGATTTTTTGTTTGTTGGTGGGTACGTAAAAATCAGCCTAATTACCCAGAATAAATCCTTATTGTTGATCCCTATTGTTGTTACTACCAATACAGGCATATCTTGACACATGCACAGTCATACATCTCACTCAACCCCTCAGTGAGTGATCTATCATGTTGTTTAGTGGGCGTGTGCTGCTGCTGTGGGAATTATGGGTATCTGGCAGTTACAGAACGCAGAGGCTCTCAGGAATAGCCATCGTGACAACAAGGTACTGCACAGCAGCTGAGCCTGAGTGTGTGTTTGTGTTTGTGTGTGATGGAATCGTGCGTGTGAGTCTAGATGAAAAGATCATCTGCAGCTGGGATGGACTTTGGGTACTGAGCGCCCATGCAGGATGTCAAACATTAACCACGTGTGTTTGAATGAAGAGCCGAGGTCAAAGGTAACTTTCTGAGAGCGTCTTTTGCTAAATGTCACATCAAAATGATCTGTGTGGTGTGAGACAGTGTGTGTTTTTAAAATGCCCATGTCTCTAGCGTTTAGGGGGAATGGCAGGGGTAAATGGTACAATAATGTAGGAAACTACACACAATTCACACACCGTTGACCTAATTCAATCAAAATAATGTGCAACCGGTACGATTAAGATGAATTGGTGTGTATTCTGTCAAACAGCACTGAATATTGACATGAAGAGATTTGATTTGTTGCCTAATGTAATGGCAGTTTGGGCTATAGAGCTTTAATGTAATGGAAACTTGGGTTTTACTGCGGTTGGATTCGATCAGATGTGCGGCATTAGAAAGCTTTAAACAGCACTGTCTGAGTCAGAGCTGCAGAAGAAAAAAAGCGGTTGAGTTTCACATTTAGACTGTTTCTCTGCCAGAGAGAGGGATTTCCTGTACATGTGTGCTGTTTATATTCCAGCCTGTGTTTGTGTGCCTGTCCATTTGGTTTCATCTGGTGAATGAGTATTAAACATGTCATGATGTGCCACTGAGCATCTGTCCTGTTCACTGGGTTTAATGAAGAGCCCAAGAGAAAATGCTCTGAATATGAATTTAAGAGTCACACTTAAGTGTACTTCTCAGTTTAATGTGCAGAGACAACTGTACGCTATACTATTGTTGTACTATTGTATACTTTTATATGGTAAGGATGCATTAAATGATTGAAAGTGACAGTAAAAACATGTTACAAAATATTTTAAATAAATGTTGTTGGAACTTTCTGTTTATCAGAGAATCCTGAAATAGATGCATCTCAGTTTCCACAAAAATATTAATCAGCACAACTGTTTTCAACATAATTAATAATAAATGTTTCTTGAGCAGCAATACAGAAAATTTAAATAATTTCTGAAGGATTATGTGACACTGAAGACTAGAGTAATTATACAGAAAATTCAGCTTTACATCACAGGAATAAATTACATTTTAAAATACATTCAAATAGAAAACCGATATTTTAAATTGTAATAATATTTCACTTTTTACTGTATTTTTTTTATCAAATGAATTTAACCTTGGTGAGTCTACGATACTTATTTCGAAAGTTTTGATCGACCAAATGGAGGTAGTGTTTGGAAATCTGTGTGTATTATTTAGCAATTATTTTGGTGATGCTAGCAACGGATTCAGCTTCAAAATCGATGTGAAATTAAAATAGACCAGATTTATTTTGTAACAACACATTCCTGATCCTATTATGCCAGATTCCTTACGGCACATTATTCTAAATGAAGATTGCCCAAAAAGGTTTGTTTTTTGTAATCTTTCATTAAAATGTAATAACTCTCTCCACCTGTGAAATTAATTTCCTTGTAGGCTGTGCGGGCTAGTGATGGATCGCTTATGAACTTTTCATTTTTGCATCTGTCGTGTGAAAAACAAGTAAAACATTTGGATCAGAAAACGCAGTGGGGACTGGGAGATCATTTCTGTTTTTCATAATTAGTCTTTGGATGCATTCTCTAATTGGAGTATCTCATGGAATTTGGATATTAAAAATCTAATATTTTAATTGAACTCTGCTCAAATGAATACATGCCTTGAATAAAGATTAGTCTATTTTGCTGAATGAGATTCAAAGATCCAAGTGAGTAAAATGAGCCGGTCTTCCCATCGCTAGTGCGGTCTATTGATTAATGTTCGGCAGATGCTATTCCGTCCACTTTTCACAATGCAATTAACATCTAATGGATAAAGTGAAGTCTTGTCTATTTGCATTCACTGAATATCCTGTTACACTCGGAAATATGTAACATTACAGAAGTAAAATGGGCTGCTGTAATGTGCCACAGAACATCTGTCCTGTCCGGTGCTGCTGCCGCCCACTGAGTTTAGGGAAGAATCCCCAAAGCAGATGTTAGAAATCAGAGCCGCATTTAAAAATAGACTCAGACTGACCCTTAAATTCACCCTCAGTGGATCGTTCTGGTCTGTGTGTTGTATTGTTATGCCTGAAAACTCCCATAACTTTGAGTTATGAACTATTTAAGCAATTTTTCCTTTTCCTTAAGCAAATTTAATGCATTCTTTGCCATGGTGGTTTTTAATATATGCAGTTTAATCACACTAATGAGAGTGGATTATGAATGGACAGTTTTTCTCAGTAGGTCCTTATCCTTTATTATTCAGGGCTCACCTTTATCCGAAATCTCATTGCTCTGTTTCACCTTCTTTCTTAATAGGTGTGAACTCTACACCCCTCCCTTGTTCCTGACCCTGACCTTGTGACCCCAGGCTGCCAGGACACCGTGATTGAGGAGGCCACCATGAGTCAGGAGGGGCAGAATGACCCCCTCCGCACAGACACCCCACCACCTGAGGGAGAGGAGGAGGCTGATGGCTCTACGGCAAGAGATTTGGAGCCCTGTAATGGGACAAAGACAGAGGAGGAGCAGCAAGGTGAAGCAGAAGACGGAGATACAGAGAATAACAGAAACACACAGTCCAGTGCAAAGGAGGATGAGAAGGTGACATTAGAAGAGGAAGGGAGAAACGGTGAGATTGAGGGCAGCTGCTTAGATCCTGTTACAGAAAACAGTGATAGGGACATCCGTGAAGGTGAAGACACACAGTTGCTGCCACCTCAGAGCCCAGAAAGGGTCTCAACCAAGCCCCCGTGCTCTCTAAGGCAAGTAAAATAAGATATACTCTACATTTACATATATTTTAAAAGTGTGATTTCTGTCAGACTGAAGCAATAATCATTCCTTTAATCCCTTTTTCTTTTCTTTTCTTTGCACATTCTCTGAAAGATACTTTTATTTAGCCAGGATGCATTAAATTGATCAAAAGTGACAGTAAAAACTTTTATAATGTTACCAAAGTTATATACATTTAAAAATATATTAAAATGGAAATCAGTTATTTTAATATTTCAAAATATTACTGTTTCTCTGTGTATTTTTTATCAAATAAATGCAGCCTTAGTAAGAATAACAGACTTCTTTCAAAAACATTTAAAACTCCTACTAAGCCCAAACCTTTGAATGGTAATGTATTTAAGCCTTTAAATATTGACTTATACATCACATTTACTTCAACAGACAGATGAGGACTGTAGTTCGACTGTAACTGCACTGGTAAACATACTTAATAATACATATCAGCCTCGGAATCAACATTTTAGTCCAAAGTAGGGTTGCATGCTATTCAGAATGGAACTGAGAGTCCTTAATTTAATTTAAAATTGAGGAAGCAAACAGGATGCAAAATTGCAGTTTGAATGTAAGAAAGTAAAATTCAAATGTATTTAAATTAAAAGATCATACATTCCATATATTTGACACATTATTTCATTATTTTTAATAAAACCCCTTGAAAGGCTATGAATTTCACAATGCCTGGCTTGTCATGTCTTACACAATATTGTGACTATGAAACACATGTATTACAGAGTTTAGCTGTGCAATTTTCCATGTCAGGCTTCACAAATGATGTGGCACGCATGTTACAATGAGGGCGAGGAGATATTTTGGGCACCATACGTGGCAGGGGAGCTGTCCTGAATGATGCTCCTCTCTGCTGGGACTCCTCCACTGCAGTCGTGCTGAAGAACTATGACAGCAGCCTGACTAAAGATAGGAACACGCACAGCGCATGCCAGCCAGGCTAAGAGCCTTTGTGTATAGTCTAAAGCAAGACCTCTTTAGCCAGTTGTGTCTCTGTGATGTGTTTTTTACCGGATAGGTTTGGGAATGCATTAACTGGCATCTTTGTCACTACAGGTTAGAGAACGGGACTGAAGATGACAGCGAAGGGCAGGAGGATGACGAGGAAGTCCTCGAAGAGCCTTCAGCACAGGGGAACCTAGATGCCTTCAGCTCTACATTTGAGCTCTCCGTAGAAGAAGCAGATGCTGAGGTAGAGGACGAGGAAGAGAGGGAGGACGGCGGAGAGGAAAGGGTGACCCGAAACCAGGACAGTTTCAGCTCTACGTTTGAGAGCATTGTCGAGCAGGTCACCAAAATCACAGCTGTGGATGAGGAAGAGGACGACGGCGAGGAAGAGTACGACAGAACGAAAGAGAACCAGGACGGCTTCAGCTCCACGTTTGAACGCATCGTCGAGTCAGAGCTTCTGAGAGGCGGGACTTGCTACAGCAGTCTGGATTCACTGGACGTGCTGTCGCTCACTGACGAGACGGACAGCTGCGTCAGCTTCGAGGCGCCGCTCACCCCTCTCATCCAGCAAAGGGCCCTTATTGGCCCTGAACCTCCTGAGCTGGAGCTGGAGACCGTGCAGGAAGGGGCTGAGGGCGAGGCTGAGCTGGGGATGGAGACGGCAAGGGATGAAGCCAGCTCTGCAAGTCCGCTACGGACCACTATTCCAGGAAGCAGGTCAGAAAATATCTTGAGCCAGCCGGCACAATGGAGCATCCCTAATGGATTCCACATTGAGCTGCCTGGGAATGGAGAGAGTGGAGGAACGATGCCAAACTCTATCAGGTAGGGATGCAACTAAATCTCCTTCTTGATCTGCCCAGTAGGTGGCATGCAGCACAAGTTAATAACATGGTCTCAAACTAGTGAGCAACACGTTTTATGCTTCATGCTTTCATCCCAGCACAGACAATGGCTCGTCTGGAATTGAGTCAAGATTCAATCCACAGTCAATGACTATTTGCTATTTGTTACTCTGATCCAAACTTCATAAAAATGAGCAACTTAGGCTCATTGGAAAAAAACATGCCTGTAAATAAATTTTTACAAAAATTGACTAACACATACAAATCCTAATGAAATTAACTGTAGCAGGAGTAGTAGCACCACAATGCTTCTTTTCACACAAATCATGATTATGGGGGCAGATTACTGATTAATAAATAAATTTCATACACTGTCTTTCACAATACTATGTTATGACCTCAAAACACTTTTACCGTAGTGCATGATTTGTAAATTAATACATTATGACAGTTGCATCATTTAACTCTCACAAAATGTATGGCTTTTCTAATGTAGTAAACTTGCTTGGAAGCTCACCTGATATAGAAGTAAGCAAAATGGCATGATTGCTTCAACAGATGCGTTTTTATCTCACAATAGCTTTTGTTAACACTATCCATTAGGTTCACAGTCAGATTTAGTGTTTTCAAACACTGTAGAGCATTAACATTTGGAGTCAGTCACCGGAGGTTTAATTTCCGAATTTACACAATAAAATCAACAATGAAACACAGCCAGAATTCATAAAACTGAAAGTGCTTTTAGCGACACTCACTGGACATTTCACTTTGAAAATCTCAAAAAACATGCAAGAAGCATCGTAATATCATTTAGCATAAATGTCACCACGTGCACGTTTTCTAATAAGCCTGGGTTGAAAATGAGAGCCTATGGTGTCTGTTTTGAAGGGAGTGTCACACTGCGACCTAGCTGACTGGAAACTTTTTTATATTGCACGGATCTGAGCCAGTATCCAAGAGGAAAGATTTCCACCTCTGGGAGCCAATGAAGGATAGGTCTAATATTGCTGCCGTCTCTCTCTCCCTCTCTCTCTGCATCCATCTGGACTGGACACAGCAGCAGATGTTGTCATTTTGTTCCTCCCCAGTTTTAAATGACTAGCAGCTTCCTGCCCCTTAGTCTGTCTGAATGAGGCATTGTTTTTAGGGAGTGACATCATCGCCTTTGGCTTTCCTCTTTCACGACGGGAGCCTTGCTCTAGTTTTCAGTCACACTGTGCTTTATCCAAGTGCCGCTTGTCTATGCCTCCATTAGCGTCCTTCTGTATTAATGCAGTTAGTTTTTAGTCACTGACAGGGTCAAGACTACATCTGGTCATGTCCAGTTGACCTCCATATTGCACACTATTCATTAAAACTACCGTCTTTTAGCATTAGAGGCTAACTTTATTAGCCTGTGGTGTACCAGACGATGGTAACGCTACACTAGCCACATGTGTTTTTCATTAGCAGTGCTTTGGAGTTGCATGGTGGTTGAACGTGGTTGATATCACAGAGAACAAAATGAGTGCTGCACAGGGTCTACAACCGCTAACAGAAGGAAAAGAACATATGCTGGTAATTATCAAATCCTCAGAGCCTCGCAAGCATCATGATTACTAGGGAGTTACTTAAAACATAGTCTATTTGCATGAGCTGTGCTGCATTCAGAATTGCATTGAAAATGGATTTAACATTTAACAGTTCAGGTTCTGAATTTGCTGAATTTCTACTTTCCCCCAAAAAACTCACTCTATATGATTTATAAGCATTTTGAATTATGGGGACACTGAAAATGTCCTCAAAAATCACCTTCTCCTTGTAATACCTGTGTCATACCCATGCCATTATACAAATGTGTGTCCTCATAAACCACATAAACATGCACATAAATGTGTGTGTGTGTGTGTGTGTGTGTGTGTGTGTGTGTGTGTGTGTGTGTGTGTGTGTGTGTGTGTGTGTGTGTGTGTGTGTGTGTGTGTGTGTGTGTGTGTGTGTGTGTGTGTGTGTGTGTGTGTGTGTGTGTGTGTGTGTGTGTGTGTGTGTGGTATAATAATGTGTATATAACAACTAAAAATCTATCTATATATCTATCTATATCCTAAACATTTGTTTTTATACATTTGATGTTTTTATACATTTGACATATTTAATGTTATAATTTGTGGATCAGATGCATGAGCTTTTGAAACAGGAAGTTGGTTTGGACACATAGAAGGCATCCTTCTTTAAATAGCCAACAGCCTTTAGCTTACGTTGCAGCTGTAAACCTTGACTTGCTCCTTGCTATTGCTAGTTAAAGATAAAGGATGTTTGCATTCAAAAGGTCATTTTATTTGACAAAAAATAAAAAGAATGCTAGCATTTCGAGTCCTCCCTACCAGGACCATAACCTCTATAGACATTGAAGGGCACACGCCCACTTCAATATTAACATTTTCAGATCTTGATTTATTATATTTACTCACTCCTAATCCTGAATACAGCCTATCATTGAATAAAAGCCATAAAACTTGTATTTAAAATATATTCATATTAGATTAGTGTTTAATGAAAATCCCTGTTCACCCCCAAAACTAGGATATAGCTGTGAATTGGAGAGCACATGCAAGCGAATCCAAAACTGTTCATCAACAAATCCCTCAGTTGTTCAAAGCGTTCTTTGCTGTGCATGAGTGAGTGAGCGAGTGAATGCATGCTTTGATGTACAATAGTAATGATTTTCTATTAGTATTTCACACTGCTGAAACATATAACACTCTCTCCTGCCATCTCAAGAGCAATCTGTTCAATTTTCAGAAGGTGCATGCTTCATTACCTCTCCACTGAGACTGACCTGAGTTTAGACACGATTAAGTGATTGATCTGTCTGCTCTGGCTGCCTTACAAAGGTCAATATATGACATGAAATGTGATGCATTTTTCTGTATTGCACCGCAGGCGGTCACTAATTTGTGTATGTGTGTGTGGGGGGGGTCACTGGGGGGTTTCACCCATTTGGTGACATAGGCACAGAAACAACCATCTCAGCCGCGACGCCACTTCCTTTACCGCCCCCACACCTTTCTGACTTTATCAGACACTCATAATCTCCTTCTTTATATTTCAATGTCACACACATACTCACAAATCCACACTCATATGCACCCCCATCACACACACACATGCAAACTTCCTGTCTGGTTCCGCTCCATCCTGGTTGTGTGTGTAGGAGCAGCGGGTGAGTGCTGTCTAGCTGATGATTATCCCCACAGGATGCAGGAGAGCTGTACACACACACACACACACACACACACACACACACACACACACACACACACACACACACACACACACACACACACACACACACACACACACACACACACACACACACACACACACACACACACACACACACACACACACACACACACACACACACACACACACACACACACACACACAATCTCTCTCTTTCTGACATCTACACACTGTGATAAACATTGCACACACACACACTTGCATACAACAAAGAGAAAGGATTACTATTGTAATCCTTTGTTTTTCCCCAAAAACACAGGCCTTTTCTTTTTCAAAGGCATCTTGCTTGTGTGAAATCAATATTATTTACTCAATTACTCTTGCTGGTATCGACGTTCACATCCTTTGACAACAGCGTTTGTAGTCTATTAGTATTATACACTTATTGAAATATGTATTTAACCCATGCAGAATAAAATATATAAAATATAGATCCTCTAGCTCTAATCCATACATTGCAAAAATCATTTTCTTAATCACTATCTTTGTCTTGTGTTCCAGTAAATATATCTAAACATCTTATAAACAAGAAAAAATAGCTAAGAATTGAAAGTGCAATATATATTCATTAATTTAATGTTATTTATTTATTTGTCAATATGTACTTTTCAATATATATCTCAAATGATTGCATTTCAATTCCATTAAAAAAATCATTACAATTTATCAATCAGTAATATATTATTAATATACTTTTATATAATACAATTGTCTATATATTTTATTATAATTTCTATATATATTTTGGTTTTGTGAGTATTTTCATGATAAAATTAGATATTTCAAATTGTTATATAAAATGTATTACCGTGTGTGTACACACACACACACACACACACACACACACACACACACACACACACACACACACACACACACACACACACACACACACACACACACACACACACACACACACACACACACACACACACACACACACACACACACACACACACACACACACACACACACACACACACACACACACACACAATACATAAAGATATATATAACAATTTATTGAGATGTAGTAATTTGATATTCCTTTGAAAATAGGTTTCGAGGTTTCATGCTGACCTAAAGCAGGGGTAGGCAACGTCGGTCCTGGAGTGCCGCTGTCCTGTAGAGTTTAGCTCCAACCCTAATCAAACACACCTGAAGCAGCTAATCAAGGTCTTCAGAATTACTAGGGCTACAGGCAGATGAGGGTTTTTTCAGGGTTGGAGCTAAACTCTGCAGGACATCGGCACTCCAGGACCGACGTTGCCTATCCCTGACCTAAAGCATAATCCTTATAAAATCTATTATTTATTACATATTTCCATCGGTAATACACTTTTCAATACTCAGTGACCATTTAGGCTTTAGCAGAATAAAAATCTATTACTTTTCTTAGCTGTACACCTTATGGAGCATAAGCCATGAAAACATATACGGGTCAGTTAGTTTGCTCGCTTCAGGAAAATGCCGGCTAGAGCAGAAAGCCTCTTTAGCACCGTTTGGACCTGCTAACGGAGCGCGGATGAGCTGAGATGAAAGTGAGCTGACCGTGAGACTCTGCTGAGCTGTTAGAAGTGCAGAAGAGAAAGAATAATCTCTCGTCGCTGTGGAGACAAAACCAAAAGATAAGGAGAGAGAGAAATGTTATTACTATAGTAAGTGTGTGTGCATGTGTCAGAGTAAATCATGATGGGTCTTTGTCATTGGCACTGTGCCGTGCTGTTAAATCCTCGCAGGAACATATCACAGAGAAGTCTGTCTTTACTGGGTTTAGACCCAGTCTATAATTAGCTCTATCCTGTCTCTGTCTGACGCTTCAGCACTGCTGTGAGTTGCTCAGCAGCTTGAAGTGACTGCAAGAATGGAGAAGAAAGGTTTAAAGGAATAGTTCAGCCAAATATAAACATTTTGTCATTATTTACTCATATTCCATATGACTTCCGTAGATGACTTACTTTCTTCTGTGCAACACAAAAGGTGATTTTTGAAGAATATCCTGACTTCTTTTCATTATAATGAAAGTAAATGAGGATTGGAGCCGTTATGCTTCATAAAACACTCGAAAGCACCATAAAGATAAATGCACTAGTCCAGATTTTCAGTGAATAACTTCAGTTTCAGTCTTTTCCTTACACACAGCTGCTGTGCACAAGTCATATGAATGACTTTTATGATACTTTTATGCATTTTTGTAATTTTGGAGCTTTTAAGTGCTCTGGAAAAATGCTAAAGTGAAATCTCAGGGAAAGGTTGATTCCAATGAAGGTTCAAGAGGTTCATTCTCTGAATATCCTTTCCATTAAAGGTCCAACTGTTTCAGATGCCAGGATGTTGTATGGCTATGGAATGTAAAAATCCATGTCATGAATATTTACTGTTCATTTTCAGTTGGAAGCCATTATATCTTGTGACAGAAATAAATAATTCAGTCTAAATAGTCTCCAAACAGTGTTGTTTTTGTAAACTAAATCTAAAACTATTCAAAATTGATTTTATTAATTGAAATAAAAGTAAAATAAAACAAAATGTTAATGTTAGATTAAGAACACGTAAATTAAAATAAATGAGTTTTAAAAAATTGTTGAAAATTTTACCTTGGTGCTAAAATTGTGCTACAATTGCTTTAACTAACTAATTAAATAAATAAATAAATGTAATTTATCTCTATATATACATATAAACAAAACAAAAATTGATTAAAATATAACAGAATTATTAAAGTTAAAACTAAAATGAAACAGAAAATATAAAATAATTAATAAGAAATAATCAAGCTAATTAAAAAAATAGTAAATATTGTAATAGTTTATAAATAATTAAAAAATAATTTATTTAATTTTGCCTTGGCAACTAACTAAACTTAAAAATAACTAACTTATTAAATACATTTTATATCTCTCTCTCTACATATATATTTATATATAAACAAAACAATAATTAATACAAATATAACAGAATTCTTAAAATTGAAACAAATTAAAATGAAAACAGAAAATAATAATTAAACTAATTAAAAATATTGATAAATACTTTAATAGTTTATAAATAATACTAAAATAGCAATGTGTCTAAGAAGAGAGCCAACAACATAGGCCTGTTTGCAGTGCTGCCAAGTGTCAAAAGATAAGATGAAGTAAAGTAGAAATGTAGACAAATTAAAATACATTTAAAATACAATTTGTTCATAGAAAGTGCTTTTAGTGCAGAACAGTTTCTGCGTCTGGAGCTAGTCTGTTAACTCTAGTTGAGGTGATACTGAGATGGTCAAGTATAGAGAGAGAGAGAGAGAGAGGATGATTATTAGTTTGGATGGTAGAGCGGCATCAGCTGTGATGATTATTGTAACCGATTATGATGGTCATCCAGCTGAATGATCTGATGTTTGTTGATGAAGGGACAAACATGTTGTGCCTGCAGGTTACTGAAGCATGCAAATACCACAGATAGCACACTACACTCACACACACTAACAAGGCACTTTACTGTATCATACATCATAGCAGCTTGGCCCCACATCCCGATCTTGAAGCGATAACTGCACATTTTAAATATAAAGCTTTACGCGTGGATGAATTCAGAAAGATAGAGCGTTTTGTCATGAAGTGCACAGGCCATCTGCGTGTGAATGGTGGATGTTATCTGTATCCATTCTGCCTGTATGGAGTTGAGTCACTGCTGAATGGAAATATTGTAGCACATCTTTGGGCTACATCACATGTTCCAGTTTGTTGTTAGCTCACATATTTTAGACTTGAAATATTCCATATTTTTCACATACTCAAGTTAGTCTCTGGAGTACATTCATAATTTAGTTCCCAAGTAAACAGAGACCTCTGAGAATGCAGAACTCTTTTAACATGTATTTTTCAAAGCTGTTTTAAGTCTCTTTAAAGTTTAACAGTTTAACTACTGTAAAGATATACTTATTTTGAGTATTTTAGTTTATTTTAGTATTTATTTCAGTGTTACTGGTAACAAATTGCACATTTTGAAACTGAATTCTTGGCTCTTGTTATTCTCAACTTGGCTGTTAGCTTCTGACTAGTATTTGTTGTTAGTAACTGTTTTAAACTTTACTAGTCAGATTCCTGTAACAATCATGTTGGCATTTCATTTTACTGTAATAAACCACTAGTGAAAGTAGAAATAGGTCTAATATTGTTCCTGTGATAATGACCTCCAAGGCTTCTATCTATTTAATAGCTACCAAAAAAACTAAAATGCATAATAGTAAATTGGATTGGAATAGTTAACCGCCAATAGATCTGATTTCTGAATCCAATTTCTATCATAACAACATTCATTCATTCATTCATTCATTCATTCACACCCTGAGTATTCAATAGTGTCACATTTTTATGCTCATGTTTGATGCCATGATAAATGGCTCCCATTTCCTGAAAAAAAAGAACCATCACAGAAAATTCTAATGGTTTCTACTACAAATACCATTACAAACATCAACTTTTAACCATTAAACCATTTTAAAAATGTTTTCTGTAGTGTGTTTTGGGACATAGTCCATTAGTTTTTTCAGAAAAACCAGTAAAATCCTTACATTATGTAGAATTGCCATTAGCCTTTTTTGTATTGTTTATAGGCTGTTATTTGCTGATGTACCAGGCCACGACGGTAAAATAGCCTACCTATTTTTATTATTCGTCATTCTAATTCTCATTCTATAACTAATTCTCTATTAGTTATGTTTTGATGGATAAATGTAATAGATGTTGGCATCAGAGAGCGTGAGGGTTAATGAAAGGCGAACTCTGATAATAGACAGTCAGACTAACGGCCTGCCGCTTCCGGGCTCCGGTCCAGATCGCTATAGCCTCCTTCAGCATCGGAAATATGGAAATGTGGCTCGGGCAGGACTTATTGAGTAATCCAATCCGTCCAGAGCTACTCTCTCCGCCCCCTTCCCTTGTGTCTGACTTTGAGGAACTTCACTCTGGGAAGCCGTTGTCGCTAACGCGCAAGAGCCAAACGCGCGCACTGAATTAGTCGCGTCCAAACTTTTATTTGTCGAAGAACATAAACGGGACGCGGTGACACACCGCCAGAACGCCCCTTTTACCCGCAGCAGCGTCGAAAACCGATTCCATTTGGGAAAGACCTGATTACTCAATGCGCAAAGCGCCTGAAGGCGAATGGAGTAGAAGGGCTTTTTCTCGCTCCGCGCGGGACCGATGCCTGATCTCCAGTGAAAGATGTGGAAAGATGAATACGAGGTGCATTTCGACTTTCTTCTGGGACTTCTGTAAGTTTAGATTGTGTTGCTTCTGCACTTTAAAAGACCTGCTACTGACGCAATAGACTTAAAAATGTAGAAACTTGTCTTAATTTCTGTCATTAAGTATACGTTTTATTGTTTTTATGTTAGTTATTGACCTTACTGAAGTTAAAAGTCTTGGGCTTTCTTTAATTATGTAATATATGCAGGCAGGGACTTTGGAACTGTGTCTGTTTTAACTTTTTTGTGGGGGTTTGGGACATCTTGCTCTTTGATCTTTTGTGGACACATCTGTTGGTTTATTTTCCTCCATCCTATTTCTCTGTGTGGACTTATAAGTCTTTTTCTATAGATGCAGTCCTTGAAGTCTTCAAAAAAGCTTTTGAATATTTCTACCATTATTTCCCAGAAAAAAAATATACGTTTAACACTGACTTTTTGTGACAACACAGCTATTAGCCTGTTAGAAGCTATTCAATTACAATGTTAAAGCAGTTACAAAAATACTAATGTACAAGCAAATACATCAAACCAAACAAATACATCAAACAATTGTTTTACCAGCAAATATTATAATTGATGATTTGCATAAAATTACAACCTGTAAAACACACGAGACAACTTGTCCAAATAAAAATGCAACGACCTGCCCTGACCTGAGATTTATGATGGGGAAAAAAAGCTTTGTGCAAAGAACATCAATCTTTCAGTTATCTGCCTGTATTATATATTTGACACTGTCTGAATGTATGCAAGTTTGGTTTTATTTTATTCACTGTTTGCATATTTTTGTACCATTTTTTTACTTAGTTTAACGGAAAAAATGTACATACATTATTGTACTTTAAAACTGTTTTGAGCTAGATACCAGCATACAAAACCACTGATTAAAAAAACACATTCCCCGTGTGACAACTTGCCCCAGTCTCCTCCAAAGTTAGATTTTAAAGGGACAGTGCAGCCAAAAATGAAAATTCGGTCGTACTTTCTTCTGTGGAGTACAAAATAAGTTATTTTGGAGAATATTAGTCGCCAAGTGGATTTGGGTTCGATTGAGTTCCATAGTATGAGTAAAAACTATGGAAGTCAATGGGTCCCAAAACTGTTTGTTTACCAACATACTTCAAAACATCTTCTTTTGTGTTCCACAGAAGAGAGAAATGCAAACAGGTTTGTAATGACATGAGGGCGAGTAAATGATTATAGAATTGTAGTTTTTGGGTGAACTAACCCTTGAATCCCTCAACTCTTCCATCATTAAATAGTTTTGCATAAAAACATAGCCTGAGGTTCTATATATTGTGAGTGTGTGTTTGGTTACCTAAACCCATTGTAACCCAAATGTTTTCATTGCACATGTTGATGCGTAATGCATTTCCGTCCGACCCTGCTGGTTTGATGTATTCCAGTAAGAGAACACTCAAAGGGGGATTTGTGTTTTTGGATAACTGACAAGGCTGCAGCAAGTCCTTCACACCTCGCTTTATTCATCCAACACACCCTCTCAGACGGCATCAAAACGGGCAGAGAGAGATGCTGGCATGTGAGTCATAGACAAGCAGTCTCATGTTTAATCTCCTGCCTGGCTCAGCAGCAGCACAGGTCCATACAGAGACACGGCTGCTGGCTTCTTGTAGGATCACTGTTTCAGTGCTGCCATAGTCACTTATAATGTTTATATCCTCTAGAGCAGGACATCAGGCTGTGATTTTAACTAATGGAGTCTGTGGAAGTTTGTGTGTGTGTGTGTGTGTGTGTGTGTGTGTGTGTGTGTGTGTGTGTGTGTGTGTGTGTGTGTGTGTGTGTGTGTGTGTGTGTGTGTGTGTGTGTGTGTGTGTGTGTGTGTGTGTGTGTGTGTGTGTGTGTGTGTGTGTGTGTGTTGTCTAGGAATTAAAAAACCTTACACAGAGTACACTGGTGGTTCTATGGTACAGTGATGGTATCGGATGGTAATATCGTGATACTTTGATATATAAATTACCATGGTACAAAAAATATATAAACATTAAATAACAAAGTATAATAAACACAAATGGTGAATAAATAAATATAATAATATTTATACAAATATATTAAAATAAAAATATGTAAAAATGTTTGTTTGTTTGTTTGTTTATTTAATAAAATTAACAAATAAATAATGCATACAAAATAAATTAAATGAAATATATGCCAGTATGGTAACATTCTAAATCAATTTAGCCTAAATTAAGTCTTTAATTAATGGCTTGTTTTGGACCTGTTAGTTTACAATTATTAATATTTAAACCACTGTTCAAATATTAGGCATCAATAAGATGTTTAAATGTTTTTGAAAGAAGTCTCTTATGGTCACCAAAGCAGCATTTATTTGATTGAAAATACAGTAAAAGCGGTGTTATTGTGAAATATATTACAATTTAAAATAAGCTGTTTTCTATTTTGAAATATTTTAAAAGGTCATTTATTCATCTAATGGCTAATCGGTGCTGTGCTGCTTAATAGTGTTGTGAAAACTTATAGTTTTTTTCCAGGATACTTTGATGAATAGAACTTCAATAGAGCAGTCATTTTTTTAAACAGAAATATTTTGTAATATTATAATTGGTTTTAATGTCATTTTTATTCATGTTAGTGGATTCTTGCTGAAAAAGTATTCAGTTCTTTAAAAAATAAATAAAATAAATAAATCTTACCCAAACGTTTAAACTGTAGTGCATATCTATCTATCTATCTATCTATCTATCTATCTATCTATCTATCTATCTATCTATCTATCTATCTATCTATCTATCTATCTATCTATCTATCTATCTATCTATCTATCTATCTATCTATCTGTCTATCTGTCTGTCTGTCTGTCTGTCTGTCTGTCTGTCTGTCTGTCTGTCTGTCTGTCTGTCTGTCTGTCTGTCTGTCTGTCTGTCTGTCTGTCTGTCTGTCTGTCTGTCTGTCTGTCTGTCTGTCTGTCTGTCTGTCTGTCTGTCTGTCTGTCTGTCTGTCTATTTTCCTGATGTGGAGGATCTTGGAGAAAATATGTATAATAAAATGATAATACGATTATTTACTTTCATGTCATACCAACATAGCTCATTGGCTCCTGTAATATTATATGTCCATGGCAATGTCCTACTTAGGATCCTTTAGGAATCGATAATACTATAACTGCAATCTATCATTATTATAGATCACAGCAGCCCGGTGGCAGATGGAGAATTATTGCTTTCCGATCAGGTTTGTTCAGTCATTATGTACACAGGACTAAAATACAAACGGCCAGCTGTTTTGACACCTGACTGCTGAAAGACTATGTCAGGGGCGCGGAACCAGAGAGTCTGGCAATCTAATTCACACCCGTCTCTGTGCAGACACGTGCGCACATACTGTAGATGTGAGTCATATTTGTGATGATTCAGGGAGTGCTTTGCTTGACAGGAAGAGGGAAAGAGATGGTTGTACAACCTAAACTCAGATGACATTTCCTCTTACCTTTATGTAATGGATAAGTTTAACAACACTGGTCAATCAATCATGTGATCAATAATTTAGCAGATACCAAATCATATGTACTGTATATGACACCATTTCTTATTCTGCAAAATTCTGAAGCGCCTTCATTAAAATGTAATCCTCATAACTTAGTAGTAACTAAAAATGATCTATTCCATTTATTCCAGATGTTGCAGCCAAGATGTACGGTAGATGAGTTTGTTTGTTCATCAGAACAGATTTGGAGAAATTTAGCATTACATCACTTGCTCACCAATGATAAGCTATTACTAAATATAATGTAGAAATGTAATTATCTGTAAAGCTGCTTTGCAACGATTTGCATCGTGAAAAGCGCTGTACAAATAAACTTGAAAAAAAGGATCCTCTCTAGTGAATGGGTGCCGTCAGAATGAGAGTCTAAACAGCTGATAAAAACATCACAAGTAATCCACACGACTCCAGTCCATCAATTATCATGTTGTGAAGGGAAAAGCTGTGCATTGGTTAGAAACAAAGGTGTTTTAAGGTATTTTAAACCATCACTTTTGGCCAAAATACCAGTCCATAATCCACTATAACACTTCCTCGAGTCTAGTGAAAAAGTCCATCCCCTATTGTCCTCTCTTATCAAAATTCACAGACATATTAGTTTAGAATAGCTTTTGACTGTTTTCATTCACAAACAGTGCTTGGTCTCTGCAGACTTCCCTTTTCTGATTCAGATGAGATGGCTTTTTCACTGGAGCAAGCAGCATTATGAATAAAGGACTCAAATTTTAGCCGGAAAGCAATGATTTGAAGTTTAAAGCATCTAAATGATGGATTTACAAACAGCTGTTTGCTTCACAAGATGTTAATTGGTGGTTTGTTGATTATCGTGATGTTTTTATCAGATGTTTGGACTCGGCACCCATTCACTGCAGAGGATCCATTGGTAAACAAGTGATGTAATGCTAAATTTCTCCAAATCTGTTCTGATAAAGAAACAAATGTATCTACATCTTGAATGGCCTGATGGTGGGTACATTTATTTGTGGTCTCCGGATGATATTGGGAACCATTTATCACCTTGAACTACTGCTCATCACGCAGCGTTCCTGTTACTTTGTTCTTCGCCTAGAATTACAGTATGTACCCTGTGCAATCCTGCCTGCTTGACTGCTCGCTCTGTGCCGTGTGAGATTTGTCAGGGCTTTTCTAGGGCACTGTGGGTAATGCTGATGAAGGGGCCATCTGCTTGGGAGGGACACAAATTACACCCTCTTTCTCTCTCCCGGAACACCAGGTTCTACTGGCGCCATGGCAACCAACACATTACCGTTCCTTATCGAGTTTAGAGCTAATGCAATTGTGCTAAACAAATTATGCAAATAAAATGGACTCATCCACAATGAAAATGACAGCCATAATTTATTCAGATGGCTGTGGACATGCATCACGACTAAACTGTTGACCAGTACGCATGTGCCATATGTGTTTCTCTTCATGTCTGCTCGCAGAGTGATGACTGCATCCTTTTAATTTGTCCTTTGCAATTAATTTGGCCTAGGCTGAATTTATTTGATCAAACATAAACATAATAAAAATATTGTGAAATATTGCAGTTTATGTTAATATATTTCAAAATGCAATTTATTCTTGTGATGAAAAGCTGAATTTTCATAATTACTCCAGTGTCTGTGTCACATGATCCTGACTTATTCGAATATGCTGATTTGCTTATTAAGAAACATTTCTTATTGTTATCAATATTGAAAAAAGTTGTGAATGAAATTTTTTTTAATTATTCCTTGATAAATAGAATGTTCAAAACAAGAGCCTTTATTCTAAATAAAAAAATAAATTTATTTTTCTTTTAACCCCAAACCTTTAAAAGCAGTGTATATAGTCACAATTGATGACCAGTTGACCAAAAATATTTATTGTGCTTTAAACAAGAAGCTTGGCTTGGTA
This sequence comes from Ptychobarbus kaznakovi, assembly GCA_027422405.1. Lineage (NCBI taxonomy): Eukaryota > Metazoa > Chordata > Actinopteri > Cypriniformes > Cyprinidae > Ptychobarbus > Ptychobarbus kaznakovi. The sequence goes on along the minus strand of CM049811.1, from coordinate 8,716,364 downwards.
AAACTCTCTCAGAGAAGCGTTTTAATGTCAAAGTGTCAAGATATCTTGCTTTCAGAAAACGCATCTCAAGACACAGTACATTGCCCTCAGTCTAGGTATTTTTGAACACAACACATCTTGTATAAACACTTTGTGAGAATTGAAACGCATCCGATCTGGGTCAGGTGTCCCAAAAGCCTAAATTATAGTAGTTATTCAGGCAACCCAATGAAAAATGAAGTTATGTACATTCCTACACAGAGCCGATCCTAAACTTCTGGGGGCCCTACGCAAAACTGTGTCGACCGGGGGGTGGGGGGTTGTTCAACTGGTTATGAATGAAACACATTTGTCTGTGTTTCACTCCGTCTCGAATCTCGCTTGCAGAAAGCTCTCGAGAAACAGTGTCTCTTCCGCAGCTCGTTAAGCTTTCAACTCATTTTTTTTAGTCTCGAGCAAGAGACTTTACGACATTCACATTACATGATTTGACTGATTTTTGCGTAGAAAGGGCGACAGCACAGCATTACAATAAATTATCATTTATGTTTTCATAGCCACTGGCCAAATTCAAAACAAAACTAAAATGAAATCATCTTTGAGAGCAAGGGGCCCCCTGGTGTTTCGGGGGCCCTACACAGCTTACGTATTCTGCGTATAGGAAGGATCGACTCTGTTCCTACACTCTTAAAAATATAAGTGAAAAGGTTCTTCAGAGTGATGCCATAGAAGATCCATTTGGTTCCGCAAAGAACCATTCAGTCAAAGGTTCTTTGAACCATCATCAAAGAACCATCTCTTACCTTTTAATAATCTGAAGAACCTTCTTTCACCACAAAGAACCTTTTGTGAAACAGAAAGGTTCTGCAGATGTTAAAGCTTCTATGAAACTATAAAAAAAAAATTATTCTATGGCATCGTGAAGCTCCTTTATTTTTAAGAGGGTAATATGTTTATGATTGCAATGAAACACCACAAGGCACATTAGTTTATGCACAGTTAGCTGTGTACCATAACCAGACAGAATTTCATAAATAAATCATATAAAGCTTGGCGTCTGTCACTTCAGTAATGGCCTGCCTGACTCATGCAGGTTCTGTCCTCTCTGGGGCTCAGCAGCCGACGCAAAAACGCCTCATCCCAAACTACAGCTTCATTTAAAGAACATCCTGATGAGCCACTCGCCTCCATCGCAGTAATTGTACACATCTAGATTTTAATTAGTTGAATTAGATGTGCCGTTTCTTGGCTAGAAAATAAAGATTGTGTTTCTCTCAAGATGCTCTTTGTTACCCATGAGCTAAATGATAATTCGGTGGCATGAATTGCAGGATAATTTTAATGGGCTTGGATTGGACGCTTATATCAATAGCCTAAATTTGAACACATGTGTACACACTAGGATCTTTGCTGTCAACCTCTTATAGGATTAGCTAATATCGGTGGTGGGGGAGTGGGGGGGACTAGTGTAACAAATGTTATGGAAAAAGCAGATCAAACACAGTTGGGATGAGTTGGTTGGAACATAAGTTTACCATAGTGGTTTACCATCTCTAGTCAGCTCAACCAAAATGGTCTGGCATGTTGAACTTGGTCTCAACAGCTAGTATTTAAAACACATTAATGATAAATGGCTCGCTATAAACCATCTAAAATGCTGTTTCTGATCCAGGGGGCCTCAGCAAAGATGACTTTTTTATCATTAAATATATTTGTTATTATTATTGTTGTTGTTACAATTATATATTATATTATATTACAAACAATCTAAATTAAAAGTGCCCCCCCCCCCCCCCTAATAACTATTGTTTTATTTAAGGACGTACAGTTCTTGAAATGTCTGGAATCATGAAAATGAGCTAATTTTAATGTTTAACTAATTTACCTTTATTATGCCCAGTCTCTGTTAATAAAATGTTATACTTCACAAATATGTTATAGACATAGTTCTAATAATATTATATAGTAGGAGTGGAGAAAAATGTTGATTCTCTGATGCATCGTGCTTGTGAATCGATTTTGGAAACTTGAAATGCTTTTATGATGTGAAATGCATGTAAACAGTCTGTTTTACGGACATGACAAAACAACTGACGTTGAATTAGATCTGTGCATTAGTCTGAATGCACTGTCTATCAGTAATAATCAAACAGCAAAAATGCTGATAAAAAGAAACACATATTTAACTCTCCTCATCTGAAAAACTTTGAGATACTTTGAAAATAACTTTTTTAGTTTTTTGCTTGTAATGTGTTTTTTGTTCCTTTTTTAATGTGTTCCCTTTATTACATTATATTTGCTTATGTTTTAATTAGTTAATCATACTTAACATACCATTGTTTTGATTTTATTATTATGTAATTATTTTAAAATGTACTTATAAGGAACTTAATAAAAATGCACAAATAAGTATTATATTATTAGAAGTCAGTAGTATCATTAATTAATAAGACAAATGCATATCAAGAGTAGTTTTAGTATTGGATTGTGATTTCCACCTCTATTATAGTGCTCTTTGAATATTATGCTGGACAGTGGGGGGGTCTTTGAGTCAAAACGTTTGAGAAACACTGATCTAAAACAACCCATCATCTACCATCTTGGTTCTGGCTGTATTTTCCGTCTGGACATTGATGTTTTTTCTTTTCCTTGTTTGTTTCCACCAACCTAGTGATGCCAACCTCACAGATGTGCTGTGCGACTCGGAGCTGGGCAGCGTGGACACGTTGGAGAGGGGCAGCACGGATACTCTCGCCAACGGCTGCCGCGTCGACGCAGATGCTGCCAAACGACTGGCCAAGCGGCTCTTCTTTCTGGAGGGCTTCAAGCGCTGTGACGTGGCACGACACCTGGGCAAGAAGTGAGCGTTTGTGTGTGAACGTGCGTACTGTACTGTAAAACAGTTTTCATTCATACCCACAATCCCTCTCTTCCTCGTCTCTTTCTCCTGCAGTAATGAGTTCAGCCAGTTGGTGGCATCGGAGTACCTGAGCTTCTTTGATTTCACGGGGTCGTCATTAGACAGAGCGCTAAGGTGAGAACATTTCAACCACAAAATACAACCAAGATTGTTAGTGTCCTGAACAGAGCAAATACTTATCCTAACCGAAAGCAAAATGGCAAATGTACAACAAAATCACAGTCAGACTGAACATATTTGATGTGTAATGTGTAAGATTTCAGTGTGAGCAGGTCAGAAATGTAATATAACATTGATTTTTGCTGAGCTTGAATAGGACTCTGTTGTTGTTGAAAGTTTTTAAAAGCACGTCACATATGTAGCAGTTTCATTGTTTCTTTGTATTGTTATGGTAACAATAAAGCTGCAATAAGAGGAAGAAGCTTGTTTTAGATTAATGCTCACGCATGTCACATATTACTGTCTCAGTTCCACAAATACCCCTGAAACTGGAAGAAGTTAAGCATGCCATTACCATTACAGAAGAGGAACTAAGTGCAGTTGCACAACGCGGTTAATAATATTTCAGTCCTGGACTAACAATAGTTCTCTGGATAGAACGATAATTATCACAGACAGTAAGTGGAAGCTCTGATTCAGTCTAGACTAAAGTTACTGGCCCGAAACACACACTGTGCAAGTACATGAAGTACAAGTGCATGAAACTATTTTGGGTCGCTTATAACATGAATTTGTGAACACAAAATCCCCCAATTGTAATGAGAAGAGCGTATAAAGAGAAGCTTTAAAGGTTTCCTGCTGTTTTCCACCAAAATAAATGCTTTAATAATGATAATTATTGTTGTAGTTTTGTCATATTGATATATAAAATTGGGGCCAAATGTTACAGCCCTATAAACAATCACAGCAAACCTAGAGCTTAAAAAAAAAATCACGATTCGTGTTTATATCTATTTTTTCCCCTGAAATTGTGCAGTCCTAAAATGAACATTAATTTGTCTACTGTAGCCATGAATGTCAGACTGCACTAAATAGCACAATGCAAGTACATTACATTACAAGTACCATAAATAATACATATACTGTCTATGGCAGGGATCCTCAAATCTGGACCATTCCTGCAGAGTTTAGCTCTAACCCTAATCAAACACCTGAGCATGCTAATCAGAGTCTTCAAGATCATTAGAAAATCACAGGTAGGTGAGTTTGATCAGGGTTGGAGCTAAACTCTGCAGCAGATTGGCCCTCCAGGGTAAGATTTGAGGAACCCTGGTCTATGGTATATATTAGTATTATAGCAGTACTAGCATATCTGCTCTTTCTCAGCACAGCACCATGATCGTCTTCATGTCATTGCAGGAACTTCCTGAAGGCGTTTCCTCTGATGGGAGAGACGCAGGAGAGAGAACGTGTGCTGGTGCACTTCTCCAAACGCTTCTGTCACTGTAACCCAGAAGCTCTCACCTCAGAGGGCAAGTGCATTTCTCGAGATTTAGCTTTTGCTATGTAGCTCAAATGTTATGATAGCAGCTCATAATGTATTTCAATGTACTTTTATGGTAAATGAGTGAATTTACATTTACAAGCTCAAGTAAGACGGCCTTCTAAGACGGCATCTTCACTGAAATGAGTGACTTATTGGATCGTTTGTTTTATGTTAGCATGTTGCTAGCCTAGCAAATGATGCTTATGATGCTTTAAATCTCCTGTGATGTGCAACCATGCAGCTGTTTTGGTTTTGAAACAGTGTTTTTGTTTTAAAATATGTGTTCTATAGAATGTATGATTTCTTATTATCTAACTTGTTTTTCCTAACTCTTTTTTTAATAGATGGCGCTCACACACTGACCTGTGCACTTATGCTTCTTAACACAGACCTGCATGGACACGTATGTATTCGGCTCTTCTTTAGGTCATTCATTCCACAAATGTCTGACAATAACACGTTTATTAGCCTCATCATTTTAGTTCCTGCATTAACTGGATCTACTAGCAATTACTCTCCAATCTAATTGCAGAAGCAAATATTAGACTGATCTGAAACAAACCATCTTCAGTCCTGTCTCATATTTCTATATTCTGTATTCACACCAAAAAGTTGATCAGTACCCTAATGTTAAGTATTGATTTTGCATTAATAACTGGTTGACTGTACACCATCCAACATATTAAATGTCTTGTGGTCATTATACAACTATATTTGACTGCAGAAGGAGAATTATATTTACAAAAAAATATAAAAATATATCATATTTGAAGATGATTCTAATGAACCGTTATCAGCAACTAAACTGAAAACCTCACCATATGCACGTCAGTGTAATTTTCCTTAACACGCTTCTTCTTGTTGTGTTTCTCTTAGTAATATTACAGTTCTCTCCGACCTAAACATGTCTCTCTCTCTCTTTCTTCTCTAACTCATTTTGCGGCAGGTGGTAAGTGCTTCTCTCTCCTCTGTTCTTCTTTGTGTTTTTCTTCTCTGTCAATGGCTTCAGCTTTAATGTGTTTTCAGAACGTTTTCATCCATCATTGGTGGAATATCACTCATCTAAAGTAGATCTCTGTGGTGGGAGGGAGACAGACTGAGATATTGATGTGTGTTGTGATGTTTCGAATGGTTGGTCTGGTTTGATGCTGCCATCTGCTGACAGCTTTGTCAACTGCATGGAGTTTAGAAAAAACTGGTGTGGTTCTGAATATAGTTATCTCTATGATTTGATCTCTACAATGTTACATTTGCATTTTGTGATCACTCAGTTTTCAATATGGTGATGTATATTTACAAAAGATTGCCATGGGACTGTAGATTCTGCCAAAAGACTATACTAAATGCTCAACTACAGTTATTGTTTCTGCTGTATACCATAATAAATAATTATGGTATCTCCTTCAAACTGTGCAAGAAGCTATCACAATCTTCCTGTCATAAGTCTTAATATCGCTCATGGATCTGAAAAGCATAATTTGTGCTATAGACATGAGTGATGCCTCCAATCATGCAGTTTGTTGAGGAGAGGTTTATTATTACTTTTCTAAGAAAGCAGGCATATTTTTTTCTTTCTGGCAGATGATAAACGAGGTGAAAAATTCACCCAGATTTATACTGAAGTAGATCTCGAGTCATATTAGTTCTTAGTCATTAGTTCTATTTTTTCATTAATTTTTGTGTATAGATAGATAGATAGATAGATGTAGATATATAGATTGATACACACACACACACACACACACACACACACACACACACACACACACACACACACACACACACACACACACACACACACATTTTCCCTCTATAAAAATAAGCTGAAAAATGTGAACAGACGGCTTCATCAAAAGGATGTACCATTGATTAACAACCTTGAAACTCACAATGTGTCTTTCTTTAAAGGTTTATAAGTCATTGTTAAAAATTAGTTTTCCCTGTGGAGAAAATGAATTCAATGTTTACTTCCAGAACCCGATTATTGCCCTCTATACAACATCCTGGCAACCACATGCAACAATTTAGTATTGCGGTAGTGGCTTGCATGTTGTACAAGCATGACTTACATTTAAAAAAATGCAGTTATGTTTAATATTTTGTTCTGTTGTCAGTTGTGGCTAATGTTTTTACCTTAGGTTACCAGGGGATTTTTCTTTTTCTTTTTTAATCAGTTGACCCTTCGCTAAGTGCGTCTTAGAAATATTACTGACAAATCCTACTGCATCTTTGCAGTTGTTATTGTTTGGCATTTTTCAGACAAGCTTTTGCTCTTTTCTAATGGAAGTAAATGTAAGAATCTCTTTTACAGGAATTTAACTAAATATGTTGAAACGTTGTTGTCAGGGCCCTTATAATATTCACACTGAGAGGTTATAAGTGGTTTTGCCTCTTTTTCCAAATCTTTAAATAAATCTTGAGAAGTGGATGCTGTGGATTAAACAGCCCTCAAGCAATTCCCTCAAATGCGATTCACAGTCACAGTTTTTAATCATGTCACTGAATAATTTATCAATTAAGTTTAAAGAAAGAAATCACAATGCATTCCTTCCCCCTGTTAGAAGAATAATATTCCATCAATCTGTATACATTTGTCTTAGATGGCAACAGTCTTGAAGGATAGCTTAGCAGAGGGTCAGTTGTTTCCGTCAATGATATGATGAGCCTAATTGGCATATATCTCGTTATTGTTGTAACATAGTATTGTGTTAATTGTATTGCAGAATATTGGGAAGAAGATGTCTTACCAGCAGTTCATTAGCAATCTGGACGGCCTCAACGACGGCAAAGATTTTCCCAAAGAATTGCTCAAGGTAATTATTTGGAAACACAGCAGACGTGTATTTGCTTCCTTTATTTCTGTTATATTATTATTGATAAGCAGCAGTATGAAAAAGAAACATCGCTTCAGAAAAACACATGCATGTTTACTGATAGAGTGTGATTTCTCACCAAACCTGACTGATTTCATTAAAACGCTCTCGGAACGCAGTAACCACATAATGCACATTTTGTAATTGAATTTTTGAATGCAACAAAATTCGCATTCGTGTTTAAATTGGATTCAAAAGCATATTGTTTCATATGCTCGGTCCCATAAGCCCGTCTGACTGTATTGGTGCAGTTGTGTTGTTTCAGATGTATGGTATTAACAGTCTCATACGTCTCTGTCCTGGTTTAGGTGCTCTATAACTCAATAAAGAACGAGAAGCTGGAGTGGGCGGTGTGAGTATCCAATATCATCCCCAGGAGTCAAGTGCGCTCGCATTATCATGTGACTTCTGGGGCTAATCTGTGTGCAGTGTGCGCAGTACCTGCACACGTGCTTTAATGCTGGTTAATCCGCTCTGTTTCTGCAGCGAGGAAGAGGAGTTGAGGAAGAGTCTGTCGGAGCTGGTGGAGGAGCAGTGTGAGGTGGGAGGGAAGAGGGTTGTCAGGGTAACAGACAGCAGTAACCCTTTCATCGCCATTCCGCTTTTACTCAACGCTGCGACATACAAACACGGCATTCTGTCACGCAAAAGCCACGCAGACATGGACGGCAAACGCAGTACGTTGTCGTTTTTTTTCTGCAAAATCGTGCGTTTCCACATCATTTCCTGTCATTTTTACTTTGTCTGTATCAATATAAGAGGCAAATATAACAGATAAATAAATGAATAAACACAAAGGTAAATCATGTCTCTGTTCCAACTTTCAAAACGTAGTGTGCTGCTAAGGCAACATTCGAAGGCATCAGAGATGTGCTTCCATTTAAATTACACTAAGATGCCTTTATTTGGCCAATAATTTGGAAATGAATTTTTATCTGCACAGCGCTTCTGAGGCAGAACACTCCGAATACGTCAATTATGAGGTTCCATGATGGTTAGGATGTTGTCTTTTAAGGTAGCTGGCTACATAGGCAGTAAAACAGCAAGTTTTGGAGCAGAGCTAATGTCAAGGAATGCAATACATCAGCATTATTTAGGACCCGCCAAGATTTCCTTCTGTTTAATAATGCAGCTGCTTTAATTAAATAAATTAGGTTGTATCTTCCATTGTGGTGGAGTTCATTTGTGAGCAGTGAAGTTTGTTCTAGAGATTTTCTTTCCTCGACTTGTGTTGCAGCAAACAACAGCGGAGCTCATTAGTGAAGTGTGCCTTTATTCTGTCTCTCTCTCACACATCTTTTATTCTGTCTCTCTGCAGCCCCGAGAGGACGCAGAGGCTGGAAGAAGTTTTATGCCGTGCTGAAGGGGATGATTCTCTACCTGCAGAAAGTAATTTAAATCTACTTCCCACACACTCATACACAGTCATGCTATATTTTGCAGTGTGTGTACTACAACGTGTAAGGAATAGTGAAATAACCAACTACATTTGCCAGAATGTCCAACAAGAGCCCACTACACTGATTACTGCTTTCCACAATGTGCAATGCATTTCTACAGTGTTCATTTACAGTTTACACGTTTATAATCACTTTTTTAAACACGTTATTTAATAAGACTTCCTAGAGTTGACATTTATTACACAAAATTGTATTCAGAATGCAAAATAATAGATACATTTCCAAGATTATTACTCAGCGTCACTCATTGATTTATGTATCTTATTAAATTAAGTCATGTGACAACAGTGAAGTTTATAATGTTACAAAGTGCACTCTGTTTAAAATACATAAGGCAATATATACACTCACTGGCCACTGTATTAGGTACATCTTGCTAGTACCGGGTTGGACCCCCTTTTGCCTTCAGAACTGCCTTAATTCTTCGTGGCATAGATTCAACAAGGTGTTGGAAACATTCCTCAGAGATTTTGGTCCATATTGACATGATAGCATCACGCAGTTGCTGCAGATTTGTCGGCTGCACATCCATGATGTGAATCTCCCGTTCCACCACATCCCAAAGGTGCTCTATTGGATTGAGATCTGGTGACTGTGGAGGCCATTTGAGTAAAGTGAACTCATTGTCATGTTCAAGAAACCAGTCTGAGATGATTTGAGCTTTGTGACATGGTGCATTATCCTGCTGGAAGTAGCCATCAGAAGATGGATACACTGTAGTCATAAAGGGATGGACATGGTCAGCAACAATACTCAGGTAGGCTGTGGCGTTTAATTATGCTCAATTGGTACTAAGGGGCCCAAAGTGTGCCAAGAAAATATCCCCCACACCATTACACCACCACCACCAGCCTGAACCGTTGAGACAAGGCAGGATGGATCCATGCTTTCATGTTCTTTACGCCAAATTCTGACCCTACCATCTGAATGTCGCAGCAGAAATCGAGACTCATCAGACCAGGCAACGTTTTTCCAATCTTCTATTGTCCAATTTTGGTGAGCCTGTGCAAATTTTAGCCTCCGTTTCCTGTTCTTAGCTGACAGGAGCGGCACCCGGTGTGGTCTTCTGCTGCTGTAGCCCATCTGCTTCAGGGTTCGACGTGTTGTGTGTTCAGAGATGGTATTCTGCATACCTTGGTTGTAACGAGTGGTTATTTGAGTTACTGTTGCCTTTCTATCATCTCTAACCAGTCTGTCCATTCTCCTCTGACCTCTGACATCAACAAGGCATTTTCGTCCACACAACTGCCGCTCACTGGATATTTTCTCTTTTTCGGACCATTCTCTGTAAACCCTAGAGATGGTTGTGCGTGAAAATCCCAGTAGATCAGCAGTTTTTGAAATACTCAGACCAGCCCGTCTGGCACCAACAACCATTCCACGTTCAAAGTCACTTAAATCCCCTTTCTTCCCCATTCTGATGCTCGGTTTGAACTTCAGCAAGTCGTCTTCACCACATCTAGATGCCTAAATGCATTGAGTTGCTGCCATGTGATTGGCTGATTAGCAGTTTATGTTACCAAGCAATTGAACAGGTGTACCTAATAAAGTGGCCGGTAAGTGTACATTGACATACAATTTGCTAACAGTGTCTACTCCAGTATTCCAGTCTGAACATACAGAAGTCATAGACTCTTTTCCAAAACACATTTAGTTGCCTTGCTGTCTGCTATCTACATAGGCAGCTTTCTTCTAATGTGACATGCTAAATGCAAATCAAACCTCACAAGTGACTAATGTAATTTAATTACGTTTTTTATACTAGTATTGTACTAGTTTTTAATATTGTTTTATTAATATTTAGATTTTTAGATTTTGTTTTAAATTTTGTTTAATTACTAGTAATTTAGTTGTGTGCTTTTATCATTTTTAGATATTTTTTTGTATTTACTGTTCACATTTAATTTTATTTCAATTGTAGTTTTACTTTACAGATCATTTTAACAAGTTCTGTAGGTAACATTTCTAATTTTCATTTAGTTTAAGTTTTTATCATTATTATTTCAATTAGTAATATTAATTCAATTTAATTACAAACACAAGCCCTGGGTAACCAAGCCTGCTTTATTAGTACATTTCAGTATTGAATGAAATAAATGCATTCTTCTCATTTATATTTTGCTCACTTTTTCACTTTGAAGGATAAATTCTGTACTGTTTTACAATTTGACCAAAAGCAGATTTCTTGTAAAACAGCATAATTATCTAATCTAGTTGTGTTGCTTGCTTTTGGAACTGCCTTTGTGGTGCCTACTTTGGCAGCTCAGTGGGTTTTGGAACGCAGCCATTGCCTCTCTATCATTTATTTTCATTTTTGCATTCACTCTCTGTCTCCCCCGTATGGTCAGGATGAGTATAAGCCTGATAAAGATCTGTCGGAAGTGGACCTGAAGAACGCAGTACGGGTTCACCACGCTCTTGCTACTAGGGCCTGTGACTACAGCAAAAGACATAACGTCCTCAAACTCAAGACTTCGGACTGGAGAGTCTTCCTCCTGCAGGCCCCGTAAGCATCAAACCTCTTCAACTGCTCCGACAATCTTTTTCTTGTTGCTTTTAGTTGGCTAGTTAACCGTCACAGAGCACTAGGGTCAGATTGCTTTCATTGTTTTCTTGTTTGACTTTCCCTTTAAATGTGTGTGTGTGTAGGAGTGAAGAGGAGATGATGTCATGGATTTTCAGGATTAATCTGGTCGCTGCTCTTTTCTCGGCTCCTGCTTTTCCCGCCGCCATCGGCTCCATGAAGAAATTCTGCAGACCACTGCTGCCTTCATCCACAACGAGACTCGACCAGGTGCAAACTATAACTGTAAACCGTCTGCAGACTAATGAACTTCATTACATAGTGGAAGAATTTAGACATTTGATTATTATTAATGATGGTGTCAAAGTAAACATTGGTGTTAAAGTCATATTGACCTTCCTTTTCCAGTTTGACAAATGGAGCAATAACAAAACATGATTTTGTTTTATGTTCATGACATTGATTTAAAATGATTACTCATTTTACTCATTCCTCATTCGTTCATAAACGATATATTAAAAATGCAAAAAAAAGATGCTTGTCGCCCTCATTTTGTTCCAAACCTGATTGATATCCTTTTAAAATCATATTTAATTTTCTAATACATTTTTCATAAGTATTTCTATAAATATTTTCCTACTGAATGCAATAATGTAATGGTAATGAAGGTGTGTGACAATGGTATAGTAATCTAATACTAATGAAATGTATAGCATTGTATAAGCCTATTGCTGACTGTTCAACAAAAATTGTAGGTGTTGTACAGTATGTCTATAATGTGGTTCTAATTTATAAAGGAGGAGCAACTGAAGTCCCATGAGAACAAACAGAAGCAGATTTCTCTGGAGTTGGAGGAACACAAGAGGAGCCCACCAGATCTGACGCCCAAGAGCAAAGAATCAGAAGAGTATCGAATTAAAGAGCACTATTTAACCTATGAGGTCAGAACAATACAAAGTCATCTGTCTCAGAGCCCATATGAATGCTTTTTAGATGTTACAATTATGCTTTAGCTCTTGTATAGGCCTGATGGAAAAGAACATATAGGTTTGAGTCAAATGCTGTTAGAAAAACACAACTTTTAACCTTAGTTTTAGTTATCAAATGATTGGTTTTAGCTGATTAAGTACTCATTGGTCATAAAATAGCATCTGTAAAACATCTATATCAGTGGTACCCAATTGGTGGGTCGTGACCAAAAAATAGGTCTGATCATGGTCCTGGTCAACAGGGAAGATAATGCAAATCACTAATAGTAAAATGCAACTAAAAAACCAAAGCCATTTTAATCTTTATTTTTTTTGTGTGTCTGCAGAAATGTCGCTATGAGACGTACGTCAGCCTCCTGCAGGCCAAGTTTCGCACAGGAAGTGATGATTTGGATAAGATTGAAGCCAGTCTGTTCAGCGGGGAGGGCAAAGAAGGTTACCTACGCAAGACTCAGTCCAGTCCGTCAATCAGCCAAGGTCAGGGGGTCAACGGACGGGCCGGTCATAAACACGCCCCAGAGCACAATAGCTGAAGAGCCTTCTTTGACCTCTGAACTCATGTGACACGCTGAGCCTGACTTCAATGGGTTCGAATACGTGAGACAGAGTCGAGAGAAATACAAACGTAGCATTATAATGTTATTATTATTTCAATGTACAGTAAATTTATTATGACCATTATATGTATTATTACTACAATATTAAACATTGTTAATAATGCTATCAATATTATGTGCCAAAAATGAGGACACCAAGACTGTTTAAGTGGGAAGAAATGACAACAGTGCATAGAGAAAGTGAACTGTGGCATCACAATCGTGTTGCAGAGGATGCACTGTGACATGCAGCCACGTTGTGATGTCATTTAGAATTTTTACTGTGACATTACAGTGACACACAAAGAGATTCATTTAGATTCCATTAAAGGGACAGTTCAGCCAAAAATGAAAATCTGATTCTCATATTCATTCCAAATCTGTACAATTTTCTTCTGAGGAACATAGAAGATATTTTGAAGAATGCTGGGGCCTAAACAACATCAGTCCCCATTTACTTCCATCGTAGGAAAAAAAATAATGCCTGAGACATTTCTCAAAATATTGTTTTTTTGTGTGTGTTACGCCATAGATGGAAAGCCATACAGGTTTGGAATGGCTTGAAGACTAAATTTAAATTTTTTTGGGTGAACTGTCGCTTTAAGAAGTGTTATGAAGGCAAAAAACATCACATCACATTGACATCACAAAGCAACAATTTGGGATACTAGGTGAAATGTGCGTTTATTTCAATGTTAAAGTCAGTTTAATATGCGGAGACTACATAGTATTTTGTCAAAGTGATTATTACATGCTTTGTTCAACATAATAACCTTCACAAATGGACAAACTTTTTTGAATTTTGAAACCTAAATATAATCACTAAAAGTAGAAAGCTAAACATAGACTATGAGAAAGTTACACCACGGTCACTTGACTTCAACTTCTCCACCATTAAACTTCCAACAACAACAAAAAACATTTTCCCTGAAAGTTTGAGTTAGAATAGTTTTCTACAGTGCAATAATAAACAATAATAAATGTAACAAGGCTGTTAAAGTGACTAGCAAGTAGATAAGCTTTCCTGTTCATCACGGTGACGTTTAAAAGGATAGTTCACCCAAAATTTCAATTATGTCACTTATTACTCGCCCTCATGTCTTTCCAAACCCATAAGACCTTCGTTCATCTTCACAAATTAAGATATTTTTGATGAAATCCAAGAGCTTTCTGACCCGGCATAGACAGCTATGTAACTACCACGTTCAAGGCCCCGAAAAGTAGTAAGGACTTTGTTAAAATAGTCCATGTGACATCAGTAGTTCAACCGTAATGTTATGAAGCTACAAGAATACTTCTTGTGTGCGAAGACACAAAAATAACTTGCATGCGTGTGTTGAATTGTTGAATAAAGTCATTATTTTGGTCACATTTGCAATTCCGACGTGGCACAGAAATGACACAATTCAATTTTAAATAAATCCCGACATTACTTGGCAGTGTTTGACATTCTTTACGACATCACAACGTGTGTCTATCCCAAGGCTGTGTGCGGTAATGGCTTGCTGATTGACAGGTCTGGTTTAGATGTAGCATTTGATGTAATTGTGAGACGCTCACAGTATCGGCCTCATGAAGTAGCCAGTTTAAGGGCTTCGCTGCACGTTGGGGTGCATGTGGGCTGTCTGTAGTGTTATACAAATACCCCCTTGTAATTATTTATTATGTTATATTTATTAATTGTAAATTTGTTTTCTCCTTTTGGAGCCAATATAGCAGGATGACGCTTGTAAAGATGACTATGTTTGACCCTCGATTAGTTTAACCCGTGCCGTTGTTTTTTAACTCTCTTAACTGAAGAGCTGACGGCTGATTAATGGATCCAGGGATATGTTGGATGTTGGAAAATACAGTGTCTTAACACGGGACAGGGTAAGGACATTGTAATTGTATGCGCACAAGCGAGGAAGGAAGACTGCAAGTTGAGTCTGAGTATGCAAAACAGTGACGAAGAGGAAAAACATTTCAGACTGAAAGCGACGCCCTCATTTTCTCCATTCAATGGACCACAAAGCCTCTATGTGTCTCTATGTGCCTGCAGAAAATTCAACCTGGACTGAATATTGAGCAGCGGGACTGCAAACAACACACCATGAACCTCCCTGCTTCTTCATCTGAATCGCTGTAGCGAATGGAAACGTCTCAATCCGGGAAACGTGTCACTTTGGAGGAAGATAATTGTTCTTGAGCCACCAAATAGGACTCTGAAACTTAACGGTACTAACTTTGAGCAAGTGCAAGTAGATTTTATAGTCCCGTTGTAAAGCATGAGAACGTTGAAAGTGAGAGACTGAGCGTTTGGCTCTTTTATGCTTTATGGATGTGGAATGACGTAAGAGCTGCAATTTTATACATTCTTAGTAATGCTTTCTTAAAGGGACCTCTATAGCCTACTTTTCGCTTTGGCTGTTGTGCTAACATGATGTTCCCGTTTAGGGTAGAACTCAGACGCTGTTGTAATAAAAGATTGTGATGATTATTTCACCATCTCCGCATGTGTGGAAGGAGTCTGTGTGTTTCATCTCATTTAAAGTCCTTATTTCTGCCACACAGGTTAGTGGGAGCTCATTTGCCAAGTGTTGCATTAATAATTTCTTACAGAACAGCACTTTCATTTTTCTTCTCATATCTAATGGCTTTATTGTAAATTATGCCAGATCATAGATTGTATTGGGAAATTCTATTACACACATTATTGTCAAGCAGGCATTACCAATTAACAAATCTAAGGCAGCGACTCTTCAAGTCAACATGAAACGGCAACCTGTTTTACTTCCGCTTGGTGACATTGGTTGAAAAGAAAGTCACTTTAGTGGGAGCAAGTCTCCTCTGAAATAACATGCACTGAATAATCACCCACTATAAGACAAGGAATGTGTGTTCTCAAAGAGGTTTTGTTTTCCTGTTGACTTAAGTTTAAAATGTCAGTTAAACTATAGAGAACTGAAACAATGAGTCCGAAAACCTAGAAACAATTCTGTATTTATGTACCTTTATTTCCATCGTCCCAATGTCAGTGGGTTTTTTGAATGAGGTTTTGGTTTAACGTCTGAAATATTTTGTGTGCTAAATGCAAGCTTAACGGGTTAGTTAACCCCAAAATGAAAATTCTGTCATTAATTACTCACCCTCATGTCGTTCCAAACCCGTAAAACCTTTGTTCATCTTCGGAACACAAATTAAGATATTTTTGATCAAATCCGAGAGCTCTCTGACCCTCCGTAGACAGCAACACAACTGAAATGTTCCCAGGTCCAGAAACACATAGCAAGGCCATCGGTAAAATAGTCCATGTGACATCAGGGGTTCAACCGTAATTTTACGAAGCTACGAGAATACTTTTTATGCGCAAAGAAAACTAAAATAATGACATTTAACAATTACGGTTGAACCCGATGCCACATGGATTATTTTACCGATGTCCTTGCTAAGTTTCTGAGCCTGGGGACATTTCAGTTGCATTGCTGTCTACGGAGGGTCAGAGAGCTCTCGGATTTCATCAAACATATCTTAATTTGTGTTCCAAAGATGAACGAAGGTCTTACAGGTTTGCAACAACATGAGGATAAGTAATTAATGACAGAATTTTCATTTTTGGGCGAACTATCCCTTTAATATCAAGTTAAGTCAAGATTATGGTTTTGTAGCTGTCAGTCTATGTCCGTTAACACTGAAGTCATTAGAAAACTAGATGCTAAAGCGGATGCTAAACAAACTAAATATATTGAAATAAAGGTCCCACTTAATATTACATGGCCTTAACTACTATGTACTTACATTTAAAGTAATCAATTGGTACATTGTACTTATATTTTAAAAATACCTGCATGTAATTACATTTTATAATTAATTTCTGTATTTATAATTATACTGTTGCGTGTTGACCCATCCCTTATACCTTAACCCATAGCACAAAACCTGTCCCTAACCGTACCCGTATAACACCTCAATAGCAGCAAAAGTGTTTTATAATACAATATGAACACAGTAAGTACATTGTACTTATTTTTTTTAAGTATAGTAGACAATATTTGAAGAGGATCAAAAAAAGTTCATCAAAGTTTTGACAAGAACGCGTTTAGGTTTTAGGACTTTGATGAAAGGTTTTGATCCACTTCAAATGTTGACTAGTGTGATTAATAATAGTTCAGGCCACTTAATCTAAAGTGGGACCAAAAATAAATCATCCTGCAGTCCAATCAAATGCTCTCTAGAGAAAACGACCCTCCTGCCAATACGACCTAGCTTTGACTAGCAACAGGAAGTAGCATGTCTCTTGATTCTCAACTGTGGCATAAACAAAAGAAAAAAAAGATTTCCTCTTCTGCGTGAAACTCCTGTTTCAATTAAAAGCACATGGGTTAAAGTAGGTTATTTTAAAGCAATTTCAATTTTCAAAGAACTGTTAGTTTCATGTTAGCATGTTCTGTACTAGCTTGATGCTTTGAATGGGAATTTACCCAAAAATGAAAACTGTCATTTACTCGCCCTCATGTGGTTTCAAACTTGTTTGACTTTCTTTTGTCATTCACAAAATACGATATTTTAAGTCAATGGGGTCCAAACAACTTTGATGATAGAATTGTAATTTTGGGGTCAACTAGTCTTCTAAAGCGCCACTGGAAGTAGATGCAAGAATTCAACAACATGAAAACCACTCAGGGAGGAATGGATGATTTATTGCAATTAGTCATTTTCAGACACAAAGGCTTTCCAACTCAAGAACAACATACGTACCTGTACAAAAACACACTTGTTACCAAGAAACGTAAATCTAAATAAAGTTGTGAGAACACGCAAACAGCCAAGGGAACAAACAGAGGAGGAGGAGGATGATGTGGCAATGATGAAGAGTAGAACACGATGGATTTCTAAGCCAATTTAAGCACCATATTCATGTTATAGGAAAGGCTGAACTGAATACCTTCGAATGTATGACTTAAGTTTAACATGGGCACACACATGAGAATAATCATCACAGTATTTTTCATTAGACATTTTTAACCAACTAAAGAAAATAACAGTTGGTGCACTACTTAGTCGTCATGCAATTTACTTTAGTAAACCTTCTGTAACACAGACAAAATAGACTTCAATATGTAGAATAACTTTATAGATTTCTGCCAAACAGCAATTGTCACAAAGCCTGGAAAGTAATTATAGAATCTTTGAATGTGAGGTCACCTATCAAAAATAATATGCTGATTTTTTATTTTCTTTATATATTTAAAGTGCAAGTATTTTATCCATTTGATTCAATGCTTTCTGTAAGTATAAAATACAAAGGAAAAAAAACAGCAATATGCCTTTTCCTATATACATTTCCTACGCATATAGGAACACATATATAGGAATCGTATACATATTTATATATTTTTATATATATATATGCTATCTTTTTTAATAAAGAGGAGCATCATATGTAACAAACCATATATACACACACATCACAGGTCATATATATATTTTTAAGTACAACACATTTGATAGGGAATAAAAAGGAAATGGTTGGTGGGATATGTGAATACCCTCCTTGTGCATTGACCCTCGATGCAGGACCCCTCCCAGACAGTCTGCTTAGTAAGCAAAACGCTCACGGTTACATGCTAAGCAGGTCAAAGCCTTGAACTTGAGAGACCGAAGGAACGTGAAGTATGAGAACTAACCCAAATTGGTGACTGGCCGTGGTTTAACAGGGAAGGGGAACCGTACAATCGCACACACACTTTATGAGATTAACAAGCAGATCAAGTTAAAAGGTTGCACTTCGCTCTTCGTATTGGAAACTGCAGATACGTGAGGGCTTTAAGGAGTCTGTGCAGCTCCGTTAGTACAGTTATGCTCATTAAGGACAGGTGACGTTGGAATAAGCCCCTGGAATTGGAGAAAAGACTGAAATTGCTCTTCCAATCCAGCATGGAGTCAGAGTACCGTCTAATTTTTTGTCCCCACAGCCTGTTGTGCATCAAACCAATACTGGCTTTTGCTGGTGGAGAGCTCGAACACTATTACAAGAGAAAGTCTGGCTGAACAATGCCACCCGGACGGACAGGACTAAGCCATTTAGTTCCCAATAGCACCTTCATGATTGACTTAAAACATGTGCGTATTCGATCGCATTTTTGCATCGTTTTGCTCTAGAAAACACCTTTAAATGTTACTTCCAGTTTAAATTTCGTACTGTGGCACGCATCGAGCAGTTTTCGTAATCGAATCCGGGCAGTGATAGGAAAAAGATTTGCTTACCGGTCTCAAGAGGAAAAGAAATATAACAGTGTACAAATAGACCTAAAATAGCCCCTACAAGAGAAGCATGCCATTTCAGATTCAGTCTTGAAGAGATGCGAGGGAATATCGAGCGAGACAAAGTGCGAATGAATGCTTTAATATTGTGCCGCGGTAAACAAGAGACCAAACGCTCCACAGGAATAATGTCAGCCTTGATCTCCAATAGACTTCCTCATGTGCTTAGCACAAAATGGGCCTTTAGCATGGGAGTCTGTGGCTAGAAACCCCCAAACTGTCCGTAGGCTGGTGGCTTTAGTACATATAAAGGTCTCGTTTTTACAAAACCCCACATATCCGAGTATTTGTGACGTTTGGGTCTGACAGCAACAGGCTTTTCACTGCAACGCTAGTGAGCTGGCTTATGTCGAGAGAGGGTTTGAGAACAAACTTTTTTCATTACAACATTTATAAGATATTTTATCAAATAGTTATGAATATCTCTGACTGAAGCATTGTGGATTTAACATTGGCTAACATAAAAAAAAACATTAGCAACCGAGTATTAAATTACTCCAACCACAGAGAAGCTTTTTTAGTGACTACATCACTATATTTTTAGTTCACACAGGGTTGCGTCTGATTGGTGGACGGCAGATTTGCCGCTGTATATGCAGATGCATTCAGACCGTCCCTGTTTGTGGTGACTGGTTTAGTTAGTAGAATAAACCCTCAACTTTGACTTGGGCAGTCAAAAAGGTTTGTTTAATACGCAGAGACGTTTCATTAGAGCGAGCCTCAAGCGTACATTTTTTGTCGTTGCAGGGGACGATTATCAACACACGAAATGCCGACGTCACGCAAGATCCAATCGTCCCGCAGAATCCGATCCCCCCTCGGACCCCAAGAGGTAGCCATCAGTAATGCCTTTTCAAAAACATTACATTATTGTCTTCTAGATACTCAAAGTAGTATTTCTGGTAATGCTTTTGTAGCGTTCAATTTCATAGTTCGAATCATCTGGAATATACGACTGGATTAATAAAAAACAGAATGGCAAATGTTTAGTTTGACTATGTGTAGCTTTGATTATTTTTTATAGTTATCAAACCATCATTAAACGATTTTTATAGATTTCCAATCAGACATTTAATAGAGTACCCATTATACGATCTTTTAGGAAATAGTTTTGCTTTGGGGAACCGAAGGGCGGGACTGAATTTTGGGCAACGCCGCCATTGGCATGCAGCCTACAATATATTGCACACGATACTGAAATGTTAGCGCTGTAACTTTAGTGAGAAAAGTAAAATCTCAAGGTGCGATGTGACGAGGTTGACAAACTATTTTAGCAACTGATAAGACCGGCAGAAGTAAATCCCACGAATGGGGATATTAGCACCATACAAAAAAAATCATACAGGCTACTGCCTCGGCCATAAGTCTAATAATATAGGCCTACAACTACATTAGCATAATACTAGAAATGTAGCGGAAAAAAAGATGTAGCGAGAAACATACGTACAACCTTGTCACCATTTTTTTTTTTACACGCAGCTTTTTCAGTTTTTTTTTTTTTACCTGTGTTACTTTCTTTTTTAATTAATTTCTATTTTTTTTACACAGAGCACGAGGAGCAGACCTCCACCGCCTTTAGGTGACTACTGCTGCATTCACGTCGCGCCAGAATTATCTACGTTTTTGACAAGCAAAAAAAACAGTTTGCGTCTTAATCATAATTTGACTCATTTCGCAAAGGCTGGCATCAAGGACAAAACCGCACATGGATCGATTTTGCCTTTAAGCACCACCACGGAAAACCAAGTAATTCTGATGCGACGTGAACGCAGCACGTCCATGTTTACGTCAGTGCTGTTTGATTGCGATATCATCGTTCTTTTCCCAGCAACGTGGAGGACCAAGAGCCCGTGTGCCTCTTTCTTTGATTGGCTTGTTGAAGAAATCATCAAAGAAGCTCCACGAGTGGTACAGCAACTACGCCGTTGTGACCCCGAACGACAAAGACAAACAGCGATCGGAAAGAAAATGATCGAACACGTAAAGCATGTAAACGTGTGGAGAATATAAGGCACCAGAGTTGTTTTTTTGACGTTGTAGAGGATGCTCCGCGCAGATATTAATGCAACTCGCACTAGTGGACGGCTCCTTTTTGAGTACACGCCCCCCCTCCCACCCCATCCCCAAAAACAAAATAATGAAAAATTCCCACAGAAAACGTGGGCAATTTCATAAGGATCTAAGTACATCTGATTCACAAAATCATAGTTTGTATATCTAAGTTAGCACTTCAATGAAACGGTCGGCCCAAATGTCAGTGGGCAATGGTGCAACTGGGTTCGTATTTAACAGGAACAAACGTCAACCGGTTGTTTTAGCAATGCCTTCGCTGTGCGGCTACCGAAGCACACATTGCATGATGCGTACAAACAAACAATCTCATTTGCTTTGTGTATAGAGTTAAAAGGTAGATTAAAAGAATTCTAGATTTCCTCATATGCATTTCAAGGTGCACTGTCATTTTTGGTTTATATGAGACATGAAGCTTCTTCTGCCATGATAAATTTATTTTGCAAATGAAAGTGACTAATAACATTGAGTTTATGTTGTTAATTGGCTAGTCATGTGATCTCAACATGGCGGCCCCCATGATGCAACCAGCGAAAAACGGTTTAAATAATGGAAAAATGACCAAGAGCACCTTTTAAGTCAAACCAGAAGGGGTGACAACCATTTATATAAATTGGATAATCTATAGTGCATGTTTAAATATTCACAGCACTCCCACATTACTTCACTTCTGATGTTCGTTTGCATGTTGAACCTTTGGTTCAAACGGTTCCTTAATAATAGCTTTTGTGCTGGAAGTCAAAAGTGAGCACTAATTATATATTTCTTCCTCTTTTTTCAATTTGCACCTTTCGAAATAGTATTCCACGGCGAAAAATGTCCATCTTGTTTTCCAGTCAAATACACAGCATCTTTAAAATAATTTAGATAATAATTGACAAGCAGAGCTGTAGGAGTGGGGTCTGTTCCTCTAAGAAGCAACACGCCACAGTGACGTCACTCACTTTGCACGCTCTCCTTAAAAACCCAAATGTGCATGCTGAATATCAGCAGCATTTCCCCATCACGTTGTATTTTTTTTTAATTAAGAAAGTAAATTTTAAAATCTGCAAACGCATTAGGTCATCAGTTTTTACACATGAAGCGGCTGCTGTCAAGTTGGCAACATGATTGACAGGTGTCAGTGCTGAAGTGTTTAGAAAGCATTTTGAATCGTATTACAACTGACCCCTCATATGTTTTTGTATAACGTGTCATTTTAACATTGACTAGGCATGTTCATTTATTTCCTGTATTGACATTCTTTGCTGTGTGTCATTCATGAGTGGTCTGAATAAAATTGTGCAAACTGTTGGATTTTACTTAAAATAATAACAGTATATATATATATATATATATATATATATATATATATGTGTGTGTGTGTGTGTTATTTTGATATTTATATACGTTGTCAGGATATTTGTACTGGAAAACAAGTTGATTTTTGCAGTGCTTAAGAGCTTGGGTGGGTAAGGAGGGATATACACACACTCCTGCACCATCCTGGACACGGTTCATACATCATGTTGTCGATAGCAGCGTCTTACTGTTAAATGGTGGATAAGTGGTAACTTCCGGCGATGATTGAAGAGATGCAACTGTTTGAGTCTGTGAGGGTTGTGTGTGTGTGTGTAGATCGATCCCACATTACAGTAACGTCTGATTATCATGTTATTCGTTCTGTGCACTCATAGATGCATTAGTCCTCGTCCCCTTCGTCCTCCTGCAGGCCCTCCGGTAGCATCTCGCGCGCCCTCCGCTCCCGGCTCCGCTCCTGGATCTTCTTCATCTCGTCCGCGTACTTGCAGAAGGTCGTGCCGAATTTGGACCACACTTTGCAGGGCACCGTGATGGAGTTGCGGTAGGTGGGCTTCACCTCGCTGACCCGCATGAAGACGCCGTACTTGTTGGAGCCCACGTCGAAGAAGAAGCGTTTGTTGTCCACCGTCAGCGACGTACCCTCGGGCAGCTCCGCGGGGTCCTCGTCCACGCCGAAGTCGTCGATGAGTTTGGCCAGCGCGTCGCGGAACTCGATGAGTCCCTGTGCGGGAAGCGCGATGGTCTGGCCTTGCGAGGCTCCCGGGCCGGGCCCGCGGTTGACGGTCTGCCGGATCCGGAGAAACCGCCCCCTCTGGTTCTCCTTCAGATCCATGTAGTACTTCCGATTCTCGCGCACCAGAAACTCGCTCTTAAGCGCCCTCCTGGGCTCGTCCTGCACCGTGTCAGGGTTGCTGGGGCCCAGCTGGGCGTAGTGCTCGATGAAGTCTCCTAGGTAGTCGCGGAACTCCACGGCGACGGACATAGAGAGAGTCAGGCGGCTCTTGTTTCCCCCGGCCCCGACCTCTGCTATCTTCAGAAAGCGGCCTTTGGCGTTCTGCTTCACGTCCAGATAGAAGCGTTTGTTCTGGATGTCCACCCGCTTCGAGGCGAGCTCCTCCGTGTCGTGCTGGAGCCGTGACGCGGCGCCCGGATGTATCGGGTCGGGGCCTGCGGCGAATCCACCGTGCTCACTTTCACTGTCTCTGTCCGCCATGATGCAGCCTCCCCGCACCTTCTCTCTCCGTCTCCCTCAGCCCTGCTGCAAAAGCGACTGCTGCCGAGCGACCGCGGAACTCTCGCGAGATCTGCTGCCAGAGACGCTTACTGAAGGAGGAGATGCAACCTCCGCGACCAGCCGTCAACTTAAATCAGATAAGCCGCAAAAAGACAATAAACCAAAACCTTTTTAGAGGGTTACATGACATTCTGAAATGATCTAAAGCGTATTCTATTATTCTTATAAGTATACTGCCATTGGGTAGAGTTAGCCTATATATGTAAAGGATTCAAATGTAGGCTATATCAACTTCTTTCTTGATTAAGTTTTTAAATTACATTGATAATTGTATGATTTTGAAAGGAATCGTTTTTAAAACAAATTAAATTTAATATGAAAAGGGTCTATTTTTAAAGAGTCACTACTAACAGGTTTTTCGACGTTCTGTAACCATTTGTGGATTCCGATGTACGAAAAGTAAAATTGCTTTCTCCTTTTATTGTAGCAGGCTCCTAATTGTTTAAGATGCATGTGAAAGATTAGCGGCTCGTTTATTTTGTGTCAGGATGTTTCTACAGAAAAGCATTCCTGAAGCATCACCTTCTCCACTGACTGCTGTCCACACAGAATGGGCTCTTACAGGCGTTTCGCATCTTTTATCTCATCTTGAAGTCTCCTTCTGGTGAGGGGCTCTATTTCTGCAGTCCGGGAGATTCTTCAGATCAGGTGTGTTGGTAAAAGTCACATTTGCGTTACGATTGCGCATGAAGCAGAAAACCTCTTCATTTGGATATTTTTTGCTACTCTTTGGAAGTTGTTAGCTATTCCTTTTGTCTGTGTTCATCACCAGATGTAGATTATCTCTCATATTACCATGACTCGTGTGCATGTGTATGTGTTAAAGAGAGACAAGGAAAGGGAAACTCGAAAGAATAAGATAATACATGTCAACATGATGGTGTTTTATTACTCTTAGATATTTTCACACACCCTCTTCCATTTATCTTGTTACAATATTTGTGTAAGTGTTCATAATTGGTGGGGGAGGGGACAAGAATAAAAGTGACCGTTCAGAGTGGATTAAAACGAATAAGATGTAAAATAACATAATCAGACAAAATGATATAACTTATGGTGAGGACATGGACTAATAAAACACACATCTGTTTGCTGTTCAGCACCACGGACAGCGACAGCGCCGCGCCCACAGTAGAGACTGTCAACACGTCAATTTGTCCAGCTTCATTAATGAGTGAATGAATTCTGAGGTTGTTGCTCATTAAATGCTTTGAGGACGCCTAAAAGCAAGAGTAGAAGTCAAATATGATTTGATTTAGTTAATACAAGTTATTTGATAAGTAAAATATATTTATGACATTCTTTTTTTATGAAAGCATCCTCACTTTACAGCATTTTTACACCGGTGCCTAAAAACTTCCACAGTACTGTAGCTACTGTTGCATAGGACTGCATGTAGGTTTCTTGAAGCATCGTGGAGACGTTGCCACAGTTCTTCTGGATTTAGTCTCTCAGTTTGTTCTGCTTCTTCATGACATTCCAGACTGACTCGATGATGATGAGATCAGATCTCTGTGTGGAGCACTGGCTGCTGTCAGACTCCTGCAAACAATAATCTCACTAGATTATTGCAATTAATAGCAAAATTAATGTTTGGAAATGTAAACTGATATTTCCTACTGACACACTACAGCAAAAGAGGTCTAATTTTTTATTTTTTTTACTGGTGAAAATACTAGTAGTCTAAGACTTGCACAGTAGTGTGTGTGTGTGTGTGTGTGTGTGTGTGTGTGTGTGTGTGTGTGTGTGTGTGTGTGTGTGTGTTTATGTGGTTTATGACACAAATTTGTATAATGACATGGGCATGACAGGTATTACAAGGAGAAGGTGATTTATGAGGACATTTTCAGTGTCCCCATAATTCAAAACGCTTATAAATCATTCAGAGTGAGTTTTTGGGGGAAAGTAGAAATGGACAGTCTCCTGTGGGGGCTAAGTTTAGGTGTAGGGCAATAGCACATACAGTTTGTACAGTATAAAAAACATTTTCAATTGAACGCATTTTCATAAATGTAATATTTAAATTCATGTGGTTTTATACATATACATATATACATATAAAATCGTTAATATCACTTTGGTTTTATTAATAGCAATGTTATATGATGAGGGTCCTCTATGTTTATTTTCTTGTCACATGATTACAATGGCTCCTGCAAGTTGGTTATGCCATAGTTACTTTTCATTTACAAGTCAGAAATATTCTTAAACTAAATTGTATAAAATAATTTCTGATCATTTTCAGTCATTTTTTCAGTTTTTGGTATGTTTTCACTCTTAAATGAATTAAAGGCACGCTGTTTTAAGCTCAAATAGAGTAACTTATGGATTTGAATTAAACAAATGTTATAAATGAATAATAATTCATATTAATAATGTTTTAAAACAAACATAATCAAAATTATAAAAAATATATAATTAAATAAATCATATTAACATTAATAAAGATTTAAGTAATATTAAAAATGAAAATACCGCGAAAATAAACGTTTTTGAAGATCAAGAATTTCAGTAGGCTTAACTTTCTAACTTTTTAATTTAATGATGGCCGTCATTAAACATTTTTTTCTGTCGAAAATGGTATAAACGTTTTTCAAAAATCCAACGTGAATACGAAGATTAGCCTACATTGAAAAACTTAGTGCCTGTGTTTTGAACTATGATTTTATCATCTCGAACATTCTTGTTCGTCATTGACCCAGTAAAGCAAGTGCAAAAACAATATCGACGAGCGTCTGAAGCGAGCATTTCTCTGTTGCGTTACACACTCGCTTTGCGACTGCAGATGTCGCCCTACAGCAGCCTCAGGATAGGACGGCAATGGCACATTCGTTCTCTTGCGACGCATTTACGCATGATGTAACCCTAATGTTCAAGTTAAAAACCCAGTTCAAACCGTGCACAAAATAATCCTCCAGACTCTGGCGAATCATTCCGCGCATTAGTTTGACTTGTCATGACGCAATGACCGGTCCCCTCCTCTCATTATAGAGCCCTGGGTACATGGCAAATACCCGCAAGACCTGTTGCCGGGGTAAATATGGCTGATAGGATGCTCGGTGGTTTGCTGTGTATCTTTCTTCTTGGCGCGTGGCGGATCGCTTTTTGGGGCAAAATGGTGAATGTGACCTGAATGCGGATTGTTCACGAGTAGAAAATCACGGCAAACGCACTTTTCACCAGGCATCGATTGCATTTCCAGCTGCTTTTCGCAGCGTTAGTCATCGCGTCAGCGGTCAGCCGCGGTGGCCCGACTGCCGTTTCTCTATTAGTTGATGTCGCGCGGCGTATTAACACAATTTACGCACATTTACGCCAGCAGGTCGCCTTCTTTCGAGGGATTTCTTTCTACGGCTGGCTGGTCGGTCGGACGCCTCCGTGTCATTAGTTCACATTTGCACCAGAACTTCCAGCAGACGGCGGAGATCTGCTCACGTAAAAGCCGCTGAGCGGAGGGCGCGCGCTTGTTGCATCGCCCAGCCGAACAGCAGCGCGTCGTTTGCACGGCGGAGCGCGTCTTTGGGGCTTTTTCGCATCTCCGCCGCTTTTGTGTGCACGAGTGAGGCGTCTTTCTGCCCGTCCGCGCGATGTTGATGATGGTGTTGATGACATTGGCTGAATAGATAGATAGATAGAGAGAGGGGAGAGAGAGGTCGCGAGATAGAGATAGAGAGGGAGTGTGTGCGCGAGGAGCGTCTTGCAGCAAAGGAGCGTCATTTATGCATGCATGCTTATTGAGTTTGGGGATTGTGCTTTGAAGGAGAATGCAGCTGCCCAGCAGTGACCGGGGCTGATTCCGGTTCCTCAGCGGCTGGTGTTTCCCCGTCACCAAGTGCATGGGGAAAGCGGCACACGCAGATGGCATGGACACTTGCGCAAGCCCATTCGCACTCAGTCCCCCAGCACCTTCTGCCCCGAGAGCACTGCAGCAGCGCCGCCGGCCGCCCCTGAGCCACAGCAGACGGCATGAGGAGGCTTGATCCGGTGCATTTCTCCATGCTCGTCATCGGGGTCTCCTTCGCCTGCTACGCCCCGAGTTTGGATTCGCTGCAGGACCAAGCTTACCGATCGGCCGTGGTGATCGAAGGCGAGGTGAGCTCGCTTCCCGCAAACGTCTCCGTGGAGCCCTACAGTGTGAATGTCAAAGTGCTGGACGTGTGGCCGGTGAACAGCGGCGGGCTGGAGCGCGAGCAGCTCGTCACCGTCGGGGAATTCGGCTCCGAGGCTCCGTGCGTGGCGGTGGAGAAGCACCACAGATATATATTTTTCATGGACCCTACGGAGGACCCTTTAGTATTCAAAGCGTCGTTTGCTCCTCTGGACAGCACCGAGAAGACCCTCAAGAAAGATGTGGAGAGCATATTGTGTGAAGACTGCGGTAAGTTTATTCACTGTGACTGTGGTGGCCGTGGCTCTTCATTGATAACGAATAACGGCTCGTTCTCGGAGAGCATCACAACGTTGTGTTTTGCTCTAGAGGAGAACGGGAAGATGGGCCGCTTGTGTTTGGGCGTCTCTGCAGTATTGTTCTAATCACCGTTATAAACATTTAAGTGTACACACACACACACACACACACACACACACACACACACACACACACACACACACACACACACACACACACACACACACACACACACACACACACACACACACACACACACACACACACACACACACAATTAAAGAGAGAGAGGCATTGACCACATCTGTGGCAAGCCGCTTTAACATGTATTCTGAGTTCTTTATTTTCATCAGTTCAGTAGACGTCAGAAAGACGTATGCCTTCTGATACATTGTAAAAATTATTTTTGTTTCTAGATTTTTGGAGTACAATATTTTACAAGAGAATATTAGCATATTTCAGTCTTTCTACTTTAAAACTTCGTGTTTGATTTAATGTTACTTGCTCTTTCTGTGTAATTATTTGTAAAATAGTTTAAAAGTAAATCCTACACCATTTTTTTTCTCAGCGTTGTGACCAGTGTCTCTTCAATTCCAGCTTTGGCTTTGATTTGGACTGTCCCGATGGTGACAAATAGTGTACCGTGGTAGTACATTTTACTATTATTTTGTATGAGAATCTGTGGTTTAAGATATCATGCATTTGCCCTTAACTATTACAGTTGTTGCTATCCATATTCAAGTTTTGCAAATAACTATTCCTCTTTTATATCCCAATAGTTTATAGTAACTTTTTCATCTCATTAGTTAGAATGACATGTTTTACTTGTATTATGTCAATTATTCACTTCATAGTTACTTATTAGTAAAATGTTTTCTTTAAAAATTCTAATGCGCACCAATGAATCAGTGTACACTGTAAAATAATAATAATAATAAATTTACCAGTCTTTCTCACATTTGTTATATATGTTCCTTGCTTTGAAATTTGCTACCAGTTTCTGAGTGAAAATTGTTTTAAAGTAAATCTTACACCAGCATATTTGATCCCAGTGCCATGTCTATACAGCTAGCATTAGGAACACTAAGACTAATTATTCGTTTAACTTGACCAAATGAATCGCTACTACATTGGACCAGGAACCAGCAATGACTGGAATACTTATTAGTTTAAAATTATTTGTTTATATCTGAACCTCAGATTGCCACAGAAAACAATAACAGAAAAACATTTTTTTTTAACAATATTTATTTGTCTCTATTGAGATTAGTAGAATAGGAATAAGTACTGTTATCAAATAAACTAATACAAATACTATTAAATAAATAGTTTTGAATCACTATTGGAATAAGTAGGCTATTAGAGTTTAGAAATAATACATAGAAACATACTAGTTAGAAATGCATTTAAAACGGTTTGCCACAAACATCAGCTTGACATGCATTAAATTACCAATTATTCTGTACTCTCAGGCAATGGAGTTCGATCAATATGAAGCAATGTACTTGAATCTCCAGGTTCATCTGAAACACGTGATTTCACATAATGCAGCATGATATGCCATGATTCATGCAGGTCTCTACCTTCTCATGATGTTGTAAGTGTATGTTTGATGAGAAGCATCAGATG
Organism: Ptychobarbus kaznakovi; assembly: GCA_027422405.1. Classification (NCBI taxonomy): domain Eukaryota; kingdom Metazoa; phylum Chordata; class Actinopteri; order Cypriniformes; family Cyprinidae; genus Ptychobarbus; species Ptychobarbus kaznakovi. The sequence goes on along the minus strand of CM049811.1, from coordinate 8,686,531 downwards.
TCTCTTGGCCATTGGGGTATGTGAAGTTTCGGGCTTCGGAATTGTGTGTAAAATAATGCGTACAGCAGCATATCAGTTATCTTTGGGTTGGCATCAGGAAAACCACGTGATGGGAAATCTGCTGCCTGTGGTTGGTTCAGGATCAGGTGAAAGGGATTCCCATTCAAATGCAGATAAGCTCTGGCTTCACAGTCCTTCTCTATTATAATCTGACATATTGCTAAATGTTTTATAGCCTGCAATAACATGTGCGTGATTTAATTCAACATGACTTTTCATTTAATGATGTTTTAATTGTATTACATTTACATTTATGAATTAGAAATGAGCATGGTTTCAGTGTGCTTTAAGAACAGTGTGACTGTTTGAAACGATAGCTGCGTTTTAGTGCAGAGATATGTTTTATAAATCATTGTAAATCAGTTAATTGTTTTCAAGTGACCTTCAGAGGAGGTGTGGTTGAAATGAAGGGTTTTACATGGTACCTGATTTGTCGATTTGTTTGAGATATTGGCCTCAGCATTTTTACTTTTTCATTGGGATGTCACAAATGATGAGTTTTTGCTGGAATAAGTCCATCGTCCAGAGACAGAGCCTTAAGTGTGCTCTCTCTTTAATTCCTGTCTCTTTTCTTTTAGTCTAATGGCGTATTATTGAATTGGTAATAATGTTACCCTAAAATTATATTACAAGGACGTTCTGTACAGACAGTTGTGGTTTTAGGAAACACTGTATATCTGAGACACAGACACAAATGTGTAGTGCAGTTTATAATGAATAATACTTCCCCACTGTGCAAATGACCTCTTGTTATATATATTGCCAAAAGTATTGGGTCACCCCCTTCTAATGAAAGGTTTGACCACTTTAGTAATTTCCATGAGTACAAATCTTAATGTTTAAGCATATAATGATATTCTAGGGAATTGTGTGCTTCTAATTTTATAGCAACAGTTTGGACAGGACTCTTTTCTATTCTAACATGACAGTGTCTCTGTGTATAAGGCATGGATCAAAGAATAAATGATGATTCAGTCAGTGTGGAAGAACTTGACTGGTCTGCAGAAAGCCAAGTCCTTCCAGCTGAACACCTCTGGTGTGACTTTAAATGCAGACCTTGAGCCAAAAACTCATCACCAAACACCAATGCCTTGTACATATGGGTACAGTCATTTCATACACTTCACTGTTGCAACAGAGGATGAAATAACATTTTCAAGTACATGAATTCCTTTGTTACCACAGTTTGGAAGTGCCTTTTTCTCTTCCAAAGAAAGGGGTATCCCAGTACTTTTGTCCATATAATGAATGTAATGTATATATATATATATATATATACATCAATTATGTACTGAGAAATTTATATCCAAGCCAGTGAAATTGGCTCACTGAATGTGTCGCTGAGCCTATATGAGTTGACTTGTGATGAGTTGAAAATGGCTTTTGTTTACTCTAAAAGTTTGGGGAAAGTGAGAGAGGAAAGAAGTGTCATACAGAAATAGTGTATGTGAAGGAGGTCAGGTGATTTTAAGAGGATTTACCCAGTAAAAGCTGAACGCATCCAAATCCTGTCACATAGCGAGTGTTGCTGTTTGTTAGAAAGAAAATGAGAGCAGTCTTGATCCACAGAGACCGGTGCACTCAGAAACACAATCCAGCTCTGAGACGGAAAGACATGGCAGAGGTAGAAACCAACAGACTACAGAGACGGACAGACAGACAGGGTATGAACATCTAGTCCAGTGTGACTGAACTAAACCTGACTGATCAGAGTGACCATACCTTGAACTCTGCAGCAGAAAGTGAGAGACACACACACACACACACAGTCTGTAAGTTTGAATGTGCTTGCAGGAGAGGAAGAGGATTGAGAAAGAGTGTGTGTGTCAGTGCCGATGAGAGAAAGAGAGAGCGAGAGATCTGGAGCTCGTATGAATTATGCAGGCTGCAGTCTAGAGTGCAGAGTTTTAGCTGACCGTGTTCCTTTTTCTCTCATTTGCCTCTGATTTATATTTCACAGTAACTTCTCCATGTGCTCTTTCAAACACACGCCAGATAAAAAGCAGCCCGTATCAAAGGCGCTCAGATATGAAATGGGAAATATTAATGAACGTATTGATTGCGCATTGTTTTAGTATTCCGTCGCAGATCGCAACATTGTTGCTTTTCCCTCACTGCAGTCTGTTAAACATTCCTGCACAACCCCTGAAGCCATGAAGACATGCAGAACATCAGAGGCGGCGTCACACAAGCAGCCCCCCCCTCCTGGTCAGATTATGGTAATGCAGGCAAGAGGAAGCTGGTGCTCTTTAATCTGACGTGTAGATGCTCTGTGAAGTTGAGTTAGAGGAGCAATTGAGCTTCATAAGGAGCTTATAGAGACAGCGAATGTCCTTTAAGCTGCAGAAGGACAGTTGAGGTTTACCCAGTCACTGAATTATTGAACAGCACTTAGTTTATCTTCAGTCCCTTGACACATGCTCACAAACTTCCTCGGTAGTCCGGTGGCTTCAATTTGGTACACGGACGATAACTACGCAATCCGTGATGGGGATTCTTTTTGCTGATCCCTGTGATAGAGGAATGTAATTATATCTGTGATGTTAAAGACTTCCTGTGTGGGTCATGTGGTACAGTGAGGTCCAAAAGTATGCGGAAATGGTTTTATTTATAACATTGTATAACATTTGTCACTGCAAATTAAATAATTCAATAGTCTGAAAAATGCAATCATTTGCATTCAATTGAAATTGCATGTTTTATTTTTTGCAAAATAGCCACGTGAGAATTTGGGGTGAGAATTCAAAAAAAATAACATGAATTATTTTCATTTCAAAACAGATTGTCAACATGAGAATTGGAGTAAAATTAAAAAATAAAATAAAGAGAATTGGGTGAAAAAAATCAATAAAAACAATGAAATTACTTTCTTAATATTTTGTATGTTGGCATTTTGTCTAAAGACAATGCAGAAATATGTAAAACGCAGATTAAAATCAACATTTTCTTAGCAAATTATACTATCATTGCAAGAATTTGAGTGAAAATGAATCTTTTTTTATGCAGTTTTTATTTTAACAGAATTCAAAAGTCTGCAAAAATGCTTCTTTTTAACATTGATATCATGATTGAAACATGTTTCAAATGCAAATATTTGTTTCTAGTTTAAACCACATTTAATTTCAAATTATATTACCAACATGAAAACTTTTGTGAAAATTAATCAATTTAAAAATTGAACAATTGAAACAAATGAATTTCTTAAAATGATGTACAGTATATCATCCTTTTTCTTTAATGACAGAATGCAAAAGTCAGCAAAAATGCAGATTTTTCTAATTAAAATATGCATTAAATAAAATAATTAACGTAAGAATTTGAGAATTTGACAATAAACAACAATTTTTATAAAAATAACCTGAATTTCATGGTGTTTTGTATGTCGCAAAACATTTAACATTGCAAATGAAACATGACGATTAGACGAAAATTAAAAGCATGTATTGTATTTTTGCTTTAATGACACCCTCAAGAAGCTCTCAGACTTTTAGACAACGCTGTATGCGCACACGACAGAAGAATCTGTCTCTGCATTCGCCCAGCGCTCTCCTACTGTCACTCAGAGAGACAGAAATCAGATGGATCTGTCACGAATTCAGCCACAGCGCACGTGAAATGAAAATAAAAGTAATAGAGATTTTGTTCTATAGCCAGCACTCTCCTGATATCACTAATCTGTGGGAAAGTAGGAGGGGAGATATTACTGAAATGGAGAGATGCTATTGCGGAAAAACGAGTGGAACAAGGGAGAAGGTAGGCAAATGAGAGTGGTAGAAAGAGAAAAGCAGATGCACTGAAGGGGGAGGGGGCTGCACACCAGAAAAAGAGAGAAAGAGAGGGAGAGTAAAAGAGAATAGCTTTCCCCTTTCTGCTCTGCCTGCGAGCATCTCATCAACTATTCACCACTTACTGTGCCCATCTCTCTCTCTCTCTCTCATTCACGCTATCCTCAGCTCTGAGAGATGGTGTCAGGAATGTCTAATTGAAATGAACTGATAGAAACACATTGACTCAGGTAAGCAGGTCATTTCTGAGACAATCACGCTAGGGCCCGTTTCTCACATGCTGTGTCTGTGTAATTTTACGGCGGCCATATTAACTAGGGATGGGTCTTGATGCTCTTCTAGTCATTATGGCGCTTTTCCACTGCATGGTACGGTACGGTTCGGCACGGCTCGTTACGGTACGGCTCAGTTTGCGTTTCCACTGCAGTTTAGTACCGCTATAGAGTGGGCGGGATTATTCACGCGTCGTTATAATTGCGCCGCCTCTACTGCCGTGACATCATCGTAAACGCGCCACAAACAAACTCACAACAAAGAAAGGAGACGGAATAGTGTTCTTCATTCTCGGCATGTGGATGTTTTTAACAGCAATGGAGAGGTCAATGAGAATGCTTGTGATTTACCCCCAGCAGCAGAGACTGTGGTGACAGTGCCACGGGCTGTAACGTTAGATGAGGAGAGCAGAGATGTTCGTGCAGGTGTGCTGCGTTACTTGATTAGTTAACTATTCATGCAGCGTGTTCTGTAAAGTGAATTATCAATAAACTTTTGAATATTTCAAAATGTACAATGTATCTCTTGTTTTTTTTATTTATGTGATAATTTTTATAATCGTGGCATTAATCATTTGTCTTTTTCAAGAGGTTCATTACGTGCTCATACAATAATACATATTTAATATAGTCTGGAGGTACACTTATTCGATCAGATTGTTTTTAATTGAAACAAAACACACATACAAAGGTAAAAATATAAACAGAAGACATACTCAGAAAATATAGCAAGTTCAAAAGTATATACATAAGACTTTTTCCTTCGGCGTCGCGCCATAAAGCTCTCACTGGATCCGCTCCTCGGCTATCAACGAGAGGAACGTCTGAACTTCCTCAACAGACAACGAAACAGCTATTTTGTGGTTGATACAAAAAGGTGCGTTTGTTCAAACAAAAGCTGCGTCCGATTCTTCGCTGGCTGTGCTGATTTAAATCTAGCGGGTCTATGGGTCTCATGTCGCAAGTTCATTGACGCAGTAATGGCGATTTTCTCCGGCCAATCAGCGATCAACAGAGTTTACACGTCACGTTTTGGTAATGGTACGGTTCGCTTGGAACCTCGTCTGAGGTGGTACTAAAAAAGTACCAGGTACTAGGTACGGTACGCAGTGGAAAACCCCCCAAAAGTGAACCGTACCGAACAGTACCGTGCCGTACCATGCAGTGGAAAAGCGCCATTAGTGAGTTCTAGATGTTTTGACATTTTTAGCACTTGTGTTTCACTAAGTATGCTGTGCTTTAGATGGTTTACACTACAAAACCATCTTTTTTGAGGGTCCCAACATTTGCGTGTTATTTTTAATTGAGCTTTTCAGTAAAAACTAGTCCAACCGTAGTGTTTACATTTTTTTTGTTACCATTTTGTGATCTCAGCACTCTCTTTGATCGTGTTACACATCCCGTACCACATATATATTAAGTGGAAAATGCCAACAGAATTGCAGATTTATTACAGTATGTATAGCAGAATGTCTCAGAATTTGTAATATTATGGATGGATGAATCGAAAGTATGGCTGTACACGCATGCTTGCATACATTGTCTCACTATATGAGAACATCATCTCCAGAGCTGCTCCAAGAGTCCCTTCACCAGCATTTCACCATTTCATTTTCATTTCAACTAATGTCAGATAAACACAGACATTCAAAGGTCTTCACGACAATCCCTCAACATAAAACTTTGGTTTTTAATCATTTCTTGAAGAAATTATGACATAAATATATTATTATTGTACAATACAGTGTATTTCACAAAATACTAATAATACAATTTTTTTTTTTGTAAAACGTTTTATAAAGTAATTTAAATTCATTTATAAGTTCAATTAAACCATTAATAATCCATAGAAAATAAAAACATTTAAAAACATAAAAAAAATGAAAATGTATATAATTTAGGGGGAAATTTGTTTAAAAATAAAACAGATTTTGGGAAAAATTATTATTTCATAGGGCCGTGATATATTTGTTTTGTAAATGAGCCTAAGACATGTGTCTGATCAACGTCAGGTAATTAACCTCTAATTATACAGGGCTTCCACTTTTCAATTATTCGACTAGTCAATCAGACAATCCACTAACTTGAAAAGATATAGTGATTACAGGGTTCACATGCAAATGTTGAAAATGCACTGGAAAATGCTTTACCAACATGATACTTTGACATATAGTCAAAAGAAAGCAAAAACACACATTTAGAAACAGAATGAACATGGCACGTGGGTCTCCTTCGGTGGGCGTTTGTTGGCTGGAATAAAATGTTGTTCACTAGATCGTTTTCCGTTTGTTAGCGGTCTGATTCCTGTAGTGGTAACAGACCTCTGTATTCAAGGGGGCGATAGTTTCTTTTAAATGTCTGTGCCATTAAACATGATCTGTTTTAACTATAAATATGTAAACGTAATGATTATTTGGCACCACAGCAGCTGAACTGAAAGCCCTTTCTGCAGTGCTTGCTAATGCAGTGTGACACGTTTTGAAATGCATTTGAGCTTGTATAGTTTATGTTTGTGTTTATGTGCTCGAGTAGAGTATTTTCAGTCCTTAGTGATTCAGAAGATGTAAAACATAGTTTGCTTGAGTGTCTTTGCCGATCTCAGGTAGTGTTAATATGCTGTGATGAGGTGCTCGTGTAGTGGAGGTGGTGCTAATGTAAGCTCTTCTCGTTGGGCTCTGATAGACCTGCTGTGTCAAGGTTTTTGTGGGTTTTTTTTAATTAGCAGCTGGTTTTTCTCTGCGGGCTCCATGGGGATTCAGTATGTTATGGAGTATAGATCCCATGTGTAAAGCACACACTGTACCTCATCTTACAGTAGCGTACAAAAATAGGTGCTATATAGTTTCCACCAGAACACAAAAGTTACTACAGTTCTCTTACTGCTGTAAAACAACAGTGAATTCATCAATAGTGGTTCTTTCTGGAATCAGTAAGTTTTTTATATCATCATTTAAAACATTTATATCTTGTTACAAAAGATGCAGATTTCAAATAAACGCTGTTCTTTTTAAAATTATTTTATAACTCTCCTAGAAAAAAATGCATCACGGTTGTCACATTTTTTTAAGCACAACTGTCGTTGGCAATAACAATAAATGTTTTTAAGCTCCAAATCAGAATATTAGAATGATTTCTGAAGGATCATGTGACACCGAAGACTGGAGTAATGATGCTGAAAATTCTGCTTTGCATTACAGGAATAAATTACATTTTAAAATATATTGAAATAGAAAATAGTTTTTGTAAATTGTAATAATATTTCATAATATTTGTACTATATTTTGGATCAAATAAATGCATCCTTTTCTTTGAAAAACATTTTAAAATATTTCCAACTGCAAACATTTGAACATCACATCTTGAATAGTTTCATCATTTAGACATTATTTGACACATTGCCTTACTTGTGTATTAATTTATTTACTTTATTTAATTTGACACATGTGTGTGTGTGTGTGTGTGTGTGTGTGTGTGTGTGTGTGTGTGTGTGTGTGTGTGTGTGTGTGTGTGTGTGTGTGTGTGTGTGTGTGTGTGTGTGTGTGTGTGTGTGTGTGTGTGTGTGTGTGTGTGTGTGTGTGTGTGTGTGTGTGTGTGTGTGTGTGTGTGTGTGTGTGTGTGTGTGTGTGTGTGTGTGTGTGTGTGTGTGTGTGTGTGAATGAGTTGTTTTTAATTGTATTTTAATAGAGTGATATTCTAATATATATAGCCTGTATTGGGTCCCAATCCCATTTCTCCTCATTTTACAACTTTAACTATTTAAGCAAGTTCATGTTCAGCGCATTTACTGAATGTGAGTTTGGGTGAACTATCGGCACCCAATTTGAGACGACTTTCTGACCCCAGTGTAGAGGATAAATTTAAACCTCACTTCTTTTTTACACTTTTATTATTTGCTATTATTCCTGTAAAAAGTATTGTGTTAACCTGCATTAAATTACTGCTGGTTAAATAACTATCGCCAAGTTTTTTGAAAAGCTGCAAAAAAAGCAGTTTGTATTGTCTGAATTTGGTTAATGTTGTTTTTGTCCCAAAAATGAATGTAACACAGTAATTCTTTGACACAGATACGCACACATACATATTATAGAGTGTTTTGCAGTGTAATACCGGCCGCTCTGGCATTTTCTACATAGTAAATCTGGAAATAGAAAGCGAGAGTGTGAATATGGATGGATTTTGTAACACTAATGAATGAGGTGTGTGTATATTTGTGCGTGTGCATTCAAACTCGCAGTCACAAGGGCTCTTGAGTGAAATTGCGTGCTGCGGTGATATAGAGTAGCAAACTCTTATTTCCTCCACCCTGGAGAGGTGGCAGGAGACATGGAGAGACCAGAAAGCTGTTCGCTGAGTAATGTTGGTGTCAAAGGTCACAGTTACACTAATTGTTCCACTAACTGTGGGACGGATGGAGCCGCAGTACCAGCGTCCACTGGAGAACGTTTTAGCTGCTCCTTTCATTGTTTAATTGTATAATATTCTCTCTCTCTCTCCCCCCCTCTCCTCTCTCTCTCTCTCTCTCTCTCCCTCTCTATCTCTCTTTCTCTCTGTATCTCTCTCTCTCTCTCTCTCTCTCTCTTTCTCTCTCTCCCTCTCTCTCTCTCTCTCTCTCTCTCTCCTCTCTCTCTCTCTCTCTCTCTCTCTCTCTCTCTCTCTCAAGAGTGGTTACCATGGTGACAGCTGCGTGCTGCAGATATCACACTGTTCTCACGCACAGATAGAGGTGTTTGTATTAAAAATGAAATCGCAGTCTCATAATAATATTAAACAGGTGCAAACTATGATGATTATATATTTTCTGCTTGTTTATATATGTGTGTGTGCAGTCAGGTCTGTGCTTACGTCGTTTGATTGGTGCTTCAAATAGCGCGAGCTGAATAACAGCACTTGTTAAAGCAGACATGAGCGATCCGTTTGTTTCTAGAGGGCAAAAAACCAAGTCACGGAGGGAGGGGAGAGAAGTGTGTAAAAGATGGGGTGAGAGAGTGTGTGTATATATGAGAACGGAGGAGTAAGTGTGTGTGTGTGTGTGTGAGTGAGAAAGAACAAGTCAGCTGACCTTCAGAACGCAACCCTTGATGGAAGGCTGGAGGAGATCGGACGATCTGATTGGTTGATGGTGTGTGTTCAGATCCAGCAGGGCTCGGAGTTCAAGCATCTCATCCTACTATCACATCACATGCAGCATCTTTCTATCGCCTTTCTCTCAGGTTTAATTTAGTCTGCTTTATTGGCAAGAATTTATATGGTCAAACATTTGTAGCTACATCCAATTTGTGTAAAATAACAATAGTGCAAATAGAGCAAACAAATAATGCTAACAATTTCTTAATAAAGCATTTTTCAATCTGACTGACTGGTTTTACACAACTTCAGGTGCATCAGTTTACCTTAAAAATACAAGTATAACGTATCAATTTCTTCTTTAGTAATCACTTCCCAGTTCACTTCCTATTCTGTCATCTTTTACTCTCCATCAAGTTGGTCCAAACCTGTATGAGTTTGTTTCTTCTGTTAAACACAAAATAAGATATTTTGAAGAATGTTGAATGCTGTGGTCTCAAGAATGTTGGTAACTAAACCGTTGCTGTTAACCATTGACTTCCATTGTGATTTTCCATGATATGGAAGTCAATGGCTACCGTCAACTGTTTGGTTACCAACATTCTTCAAAGTATCATCTTTTGTGCTCAACAGAAGAAAGAAACTCATGAGTAGGCTAAATGATGAGAAAATATCCCTTAAACTAAAGTTTTACAGCTTAGTGGCCTTAAATCATGAGTACACAGATAACCTAAGAGTTTTCTTGTTAAACTATAGATAATCATTTATTTTGTTCTCCGAGATACACAGTATATGAGAGTCTCTAATATGAATCAATCACAGTCAAAACAATCTGACATCTAAAAAGATAAACTGTATTAACACACAGCTCCATGTATAAAATTGGATATATATCATATAGTATATGTTTATAAATTACTTATAAATGCAGCTTTAAGATATTTAGATATTGTAAACATTAACATCATGATTTTCTGTAAAGCTGCTTTGAAATCATTGTGAAAAAGTGCTGTACAAATACATTTGATTTGGCCGTGCAATTTATAACTCATTGTAGTATGAGCTAGGGATGGTCAAAAATAATATTGCAATATTATTTTCTGTATCATTCGATATCGTATATTCATCACAACATTCATTTTATACTGGGGAAGTAAATCAATTCCACACATTTATTGGACTTTGCGAATGAATGAAAAGACAAGTTGTTTGTTTTGTGTTTTTGTTTTATTTATGTGTTTTATGATTTAATGCAAGTGCATAGTCAAAAATGGTGTCTAATGATGTCTAACTTTGTTTAATGTTAACAATCTAATCAATCTTTTAAAATGTAATCAAATGAAAATACAGCAGGTAGTTTACAACAAAACAGCATTTTTATTTTTGTCAAATAGGGTGCTGAGCAGCAGAATATTTATATTTGATAAATTAAAACATGGATGAAAACATATCTTGTACAATGCTAAATAATTATAGTAATAAGAAGTATATTTTGTTATACAATAATTTTTTCAAGTTAAATCAAACTTTTATTTTGGCTGTTTGTTGTGAAGACCTTTGAGTTTCTGTGTTCATCTGACAATAGTTTTCTCAAATGAAACGGTGTAAAGCTGCTGAAGTGATTCTCAGAGCAGCTCTGGTGATGGAGTTTGTGTGTTCATGTCCTCATATAGTGAGACGGCAGATGTTGAAAACACCACAAGTTTGACGTGTAATTATGTGTGTTCTGGATTAAACCATGCCACTCATTCACACGGAGATAGGCAGAACGTGCAGACTTTTTAACTGCTCGCACCTGATTTTCTTGATGTATGCTAAATATAAAAAATTACTTAAGTTTAAGGTTTTTCCTATCAGTCAATCAAATTTTAGGCTCGTGTTTTGGGTTGTCTTTGGTCTGTGTGTGCGGTCTAAATAATGTTCTTATAAACCTATAATTTCTTTCTGATAGCATTCGTTGTTAATGATTAAGGTAATGGTTAGGGATAGTGTTACCGAAGGATTTTAACAAGAATATCATCCCATACACAACTTGCTTGGCAGAATTATGGACAGTCATAACCAGCTCACTCATATGTATGATGCACCATGCCCCAATTTGCTATTCAAAATATCATATTCCCACTTTCCAGTATTCCCCATGTGAGGAATGAACTGTGACAAGCAGCACAGCATCGGGAAAATAAACCCTGTCATGGCAATGCGGCTCTCACATGAAGTGGTTTATTTTCATATGTGCCTGCATGTCCCAGAGGTTGCCAAAAATAATAATTTTTCCAGATATCTTACTTTAGCGTAGGTTCTCTTAAATGGCAAATATCAGTGTTAAACAAAAATGACAGAATCTTAACTGCAAAGAGCATACTTTTAGCAAGCAAGGCACCAAAGAAAAACAAATACACTAAAGTAGAGACTATAATATAATAGAAATCTTTGAGGGTTATTTTGACTTTGGCCAGTAAGTGACCCTGGGATTATGGTGGCATGTTTTACATGCACAACTCTTTTCTTACAGTCTTGTTGTATAGTGTGCTTTTACCTCTGCTGTCATGAATGTAAATTTCCACACCACCATAAATGTAAAGGCTTGATATGCTTTCAGTTCCCACCTGACAGTGAGAGGGCACACGTGTAGTGCTCTCTCAAACACTGTCGGCGGAAGGACCTGCGCTGAAGAGTCATTTCAAGACTCTACAATCAATGGGCATGTTCTGAATGGCACACTGCCATACTTATTCTGTTTTGCAATTTGCAACAAGTACACTGAGCGCACTGCGCAGTGTGACTTAATAAATCTGCCAAAACGTGCAGTATACAGTACAACCGGAACACACTGTGTGGAATAGTGTATCCTCGAGAGTGATGACTAAAGTAAGTACTACGTGATAATGGCCGTAATTTTCAAACATCTCTGTCATGACTCAATATTTGATCCGATGACATGTTTCACAAGCTATATGTTTGTATATATATGCATATTTATTTTGTGTGTATATATAGAGGATAGAAAATACAGTTTGTACAGTACGCCTATGGAATGTCCCCATAAAACACGAAAACCGTGTGTGTGTGTGTGTGTGTGTGTGTGTGTGTGTGTGTGTGTGTGTGTGTGTGTGTGTCTGTGTGTGTGTGTGTGTGTGTGGTGTGTGTGTGTGGTGTGTGTGTGTGGTGTGTGTGTATGTGTGTGTGTGTGTGTGTGTGGTGTGTGTGTTGTGTGTGTGTGTGTGTGTGTGTGTGTGTGTGTGTGTGTTGTTGTGTGTGTCTGTGTGTGTGTGTTATGTGTATGTTTGTATGTGTGTCTGTCTGTCTGTGTGTCTGTCTGTGTCTGTCTGTATATGTCTTTCTGTCTTTCTATCTGTCTATATGTATTCTGTTGTATGTCTTCTGACTGTCTATGTCTGTATGTCTGTCTTCTGTTGTCTGATGTCTGTATGTGTCCGTATCCGTTCCGTGTAGTGTTACGTGTGTATAGAACTACATGTTTAATTGTATGTACATTTCTTGGATTTGTGTGCAAAACATTGGAAAAGTTTTAGGCATAAATTTGTTTTAAGCAAAAAAGTTTTAAGCAAACGTTGCTGTTTCTTTAAAGTAATGCACACTGTCAGAACAGGACACTAAATCCCTCACTGAAAAGTTGTATCTTGAAATAACATCCCATTTTAAGCAACGAAAAATGCTAAAGTTGAAGAAAATATGAAAATATCTAGATAAACTCACTAATTGGCCTTTTTGGACTAGTTTACTATGCCCAACCACCCCCCGCCCAACACACACCCTAGATTGCATCTTTTGTGGAAGAAAGCGAGAGATATTGGCAATGAGACACTAATGGAAATTGATAGCTAAATTGCAGAATGTAATGAGGACTGCAGTGGAGATGAGATCACTGATGTGTCTCTACAAGGTTGTTTAAGGGTTACAGAGGATTGGCCGCTTTTTTAACAGATGTATGAGGGTGACCTCTCTGCACACTCTCTAGGTTAAAGCAATACTGCTCACCCCCCTGTCCTGCCGCTCTGCCTTGCCTGCCTGTGTGCCTGTTAGGATCAGATGTACTGCCAGATACACCAACACCAATACTGCAAACCACGTGAGCCTTTACAGAGCTCTTATAATAGTTTTGTGTTGGTCCCTGCTAGCTGGCCCATAACTACAGCTTGTAGAATGTGCCACTCTATGATGTAATAGTGCGGCTAAACTCCGCCTCCGCAGAAGAAAATCAATGTCTGCTTCTACACCGCTGCCTGTTTAGCCCCGCCCACAGATTCAAGTATGTAGTGTAAATAACGAGGAAGGCAAATGCAGGTCTACGCAAAAACCAAACGATAAAGATGCACCAAAGACAAAACGTTGTGCAGTGCCAAGTTGTGGAAAAAAGAGTCTTTGCATTGCCTTCCTTCTGATCCCAGTGTTAGGAAAGAGTGGATGAACTTTATTTTTAATGAGGTTCCAGACCGCGGGTCAGTAAGAACTTGGTCCTTTGTTCACTTTATTTTACCATGGATTCATTCACAAACTAGGCACAATTCGACACAGGATTTTCAAAAAGATTGAAACTAAAAGACGATGCTGTACCAACTATATTGGATCCGACAGTAATGTTGTACCACACAAGTGTGAGTAACTGTTTTTATTATGTATTCACTATTGCTCTGTATGTTATTACAGATCGTTTGATATGTACTGAGTATTTATCTGTTTTAACCTAAATCACAGCAGTGTCCGTCTGTGTAGAATATAGGCTGTTAAGCATACACAACTCTAAGCCAATCAGAGCAGTGGGCGTTTACTTCCAAATCTACAATCCACCACGCCTATTTATTCAGAGCGTCCGTTGAGGGGGGTTGCTCAAAAACAGGACAGAAAATAGTCTATTCTAAATTATGATGTTTTTTTGATGTAAAAAATCTTAAATAATATTATAAATGCAGTTCAGGACCGAACAATACAGGCTGGTCAACTTTGTAGGGTAGTTGAATTTGGTTAATTTATTAAGTTTTGTTGTAAAATATTTTTTTACAATGTTTTAAGTAAAATATCAAATGAAACTCTATTGATAACATAGAATAGTGATTCTACAGTAATGCAATAATGGAAATCGGGTTAAAACATATGGTTTAAATGTAGAAATATGACAACTTGCATAAATTATTCAGCAGGAAATGTTTATTATTTAGTCTTTAAAGTTGGGTGGATTGTCAGTTTGAAGTGAGACTAATGTTTTATGTGGATTAGCTTTTGCATAACTAAGGAATCTCAACCAATACAAATTGCTTTAAAGAGTTGTTATTATTCAAAGGTTTGGGGTCAGTACATTTTTAAATGTTTGTGAAAAAAGTATCTTATGCTCACCAGGCCTGCATTTATTTGATCAAAAACAAAGTATGAACAGTAATATGTGAAATAAAATAACTTTTCAGTTTTTAAATATATTTTAAAATGTAATTTGTTGCTGTGATTCAAAGCTGACATTTCTATTAACATGATAACCACAATATCCTTTGATTGAATAGAAAGTTCAAAAGAACAATGTTTTTAAATAGATTATTTTTGTAACATAATAAATGTCTTTACAATTACTTTTGATCAATTAAATGTGTCCGAGCTGAATAAAAGTATATATTTCTTTTAAAACTTTTGAACAGTAGTGCATTACATATGTCTCTTTTTGGTTTTATGTAATTCAAATTTAGATAATTTCGTTTTTTAGAAATAACTTAAAAATTGTTTCATTTTTTCAAACGTTTCTTCATGGTGCTGTACATTTTTCCCATTTTGTCCCAAGTTTTCCTTTTGTTTTTGCAAACTTAACCTGAAATATCTATTAACCACCTAAACTGGTACCTAAAGGTTCTTTGTTCATACTTATTTTAGCAATGTTGAATACAACTACATTTACATTTATGCATTTAGCAGACGCTTTTATCCAAAGCGACTTACAATTGCATTCAGGCAGGTCTGGACTGGTAATCTGGCATACGGGCATTTTCCCGGTGGGCCGACGCACTATCGGGCGGTACATGTTCTTCTTGAATATATATATATATAGTTCGAAGTGCTGGTGCCGCCTGGACCAAACAAATGCCAGGCCGATTTTTGTCCAAGTCCAGCCCTGCATTCAGGTTATACATTTTCAATAGTATGTGTGTTCCTGAGAATCGAACCCCACAACCTTTTGCGCTGCTGACGCAATGCTCTACCACTGAGCCACACAGGAACACAGGAACTAGTATGCACAAGTAATTCTTAGCTAGTAAAGATCAGAGTCGATCATCCCTATACGCAGAATACGAAAACTGTGTAGGGCCCCCGAAACACCAGGGGGCCCCTTTGCTCTCAAAGATGATTTCATTTTAGTTTCGTTTTAGAAGTTGGCCAGCGGCTATGAAAACATGAATGCTAATTTATTTTAATGCGGCCCTTTCCATGTAAAAATCAGTCAAATCATGTAACGTGAATGTCGTAAAGTCTCTTGATTGAGACAAAAAAAAGAGTTGAAAGCTTAACGAGCTGCGGAACAGATACGGTTGACACAGTGTTGCGTAAGGCCCCCAGAAGTCTAGGATCGGCTCTGGTAAAGATTATCAACTAGCATGGTTATTGCTAAAGCGGCTCAAACCCGCCACCTGCTTACCAGCTTCGATTATTGAACCAGTGAGCTTTACAGCCCAATTCTGCTTGTTATTTTGTTTTGACTCTGATCCAGATCCATCTACAGGGCGTTTCGGCTACTTCTTTCCCTTGAGGCACAAATACATCTAATGGACCCTCTAATTATCTTATCGTTCCCTTGTACTTATCATACTTTCTCTCTGCAGCTTGGCTCTTTTGTTTCTTGCTCTTTCTCTGTTTGTCTCTCAGTCCTCGGTCCTCTCTTGTGAGCTCGTAACTTGTTTTTCTTCTTTCCAACAATCTCCCAACACACCCCACCCATCAGTAGGTGTATCCCTGCTGAGTGTGATGAGGGGTGGGACTGTCCTACACAGTTATAATGTGGAAACACACACCACGCTCGCGTCCCGTCTTCATAGCTTACTCTTTATAATCCGGTCTCAGCATGAGAGAGATCAGCTACCACAACTGCAGAAGGATGAGAGAGAGAGAGCAGCAAAGGAGAAAGAGTGACAGGATAAGGAAAGATGGACCACGGGAGGGAAAAAAGAGGGGTGAGATGTCTTGTGCACTGCAAAAAAATAATTGTATTAATCAGTAGTTCTGTTTTGATTTACAGTCAACATATCTAAACTTGATAAGCAATGTAATACTTGTTTTTTATATATATATTAAGCATAAACGTAGTTAGATTTATGCTTGAAATAAGACAAAGATGGCTGTGGGGTAAGACGAATGCACTTAATTCAAGATTTATTATTTGAAAGGCTTATTGTGCAGTTTAGCTTCTCCAGTCAATTTGTCTTGTATTAAGAGTGTTTAGATATTTTTACTGGAAAACACAACAGAAATATCATTTTTTTTCTGCTCTGTGCAAGTACTGTCATCAAGATGTGGAGAATGAGTGGAGTGTGTTTGTGTGTGTGAAGGAAAGAGTAAAGATGTGAAGCTGAAGTGAAAACTGCAAGCGTTTTAAAGTGTTAAATTTGACCTTGTTTCCAGAGAATTATGGAAATTTTCAATCACAAGCTCTGCATTCGCTGGTCACGTTCTGCCGTTTCGCACTATAAGATTTGCTCCTAGGGATAAGTTATCTTTAGAGATTTCTTTTGCAACTTGGATTAATTAAGTTCTGTTTTATATGAAGTAAAGTTTGAAAGTTTGGGGTTGATAAGATGTTTTAAAGGTTTGGAAAGACTCTTGCGCTCACCAAGGCTGCATTATGATTTATTTGATTAAAAATACAGTAAAAACAGAAATATAAAAAATTATTATTACAATTTAAAAGAACCATTTTCTATTCTATTCAATGTTAAAATGTAATTTATTTCTGTGATGCAAAGCTGAATTTTCAGCATCATCAGTCTTCATGATTCTTTATTAAAAACTTTTTAATAAAGAAAAAGTTCAAAAGAACAGCATTTATTATTTATTTTGTAACTTTATTGAAGTAGTCATTTTAAAAAGTATTAATTTCTTTAACAAAAAAAAGCAAAAAAAGTGCAAATTAAGTAATTGTTGATATACTTAAGGGACAATGTACAGTCAGACGATAATTATGGCAACAACAAAAAGGAAAAACATGAACAAAAATGATTGTATTTGCTTACTTGTAGAGGCCATAAAGAGATCGAACAGGATGATCATGTTGATTATACAGAGTTGTATGGACAGCAGTCAATATTTGACCTCTGACTGCGTTTGACCAATCAGAATCGAGCTTCTAGAGAGCAATGTCATAAACAGTGTCATTGTTATCTCAAAGAAAAAAATAGAGCTATATAAGAGAACTTATATATAATTTTTAATGGATGTGTGTTGTTACCTGACTTTTTGCATCATATGGACAGGTCAAAAGTTGATGTAGACATCAAAATGGTTCTTTCTCCAGATTATGGACAGAGCTGTTTGTCTTATCGCATTACGTTTCATATTGCAACATCAGATTTGGCTAATCCAGTCATGTTTTATTCTTTATCTTTTTTTTGCCACATTTGGCAATTGTGGGAAATTTCATCCATAAATATTTCTCAAATCAGAAACTGTATTTTGCTTTATTTATTTAAAAGTTGATTTATTTTTGTTCCTGTGACAAAGGATTTATTTATCTGTAACTGTTGGCTTTCTATCGAGTGTCCCAGCGGATAGTGCTGTGTTTTATATCACATTTTGTTTCATATTGCAACATCAGATTTGTTTTCAGATTCAGATTTCCTCTCCACCGCTGGACAAGTTTAACAGTCGCTGCTTCGCTTCCATGGGTTTGTTTTTAATAAAAACCTGAAGTGTCTTTTCTGGTTTCATTCCAGCTGAGGGCCGTCTGGAAGAGAGATACGGTTATGTAAAGGTTACGAGCGATAGCTTAGAAAGAGTCGGTTAGTTGTTTGTTCATATGTGTGTGAAGCTCATGATAAATGCTCTTGCATGCAGGTGTTAATGAGTGTTAATGTTTTTCTGTGCCATGTCATATGAGCGTCTGGGCTTCATTCAGCTTATTTTCACAGTTTTCTTCTTTATAATGTGTGTGTGTGTGTGTGTGTGTGTGTGTGTGTGTGTGTGTTGTGTGTGTGTGTGTTGTGTGTGTGTGTGTGTGTGTGTGTGTGTGTGTGTGTGGTGTGTGTGTGTGTGTGTGTGTGTGTGTGTGTGTGTGTGTGTGTGTGTGTGTGTGCTCCACTGGACAGATGTACGTTTGAATCTTGAAGGAGAAAGAGAGAGGGGCGGTCAGTGATAAAACTCCATCAGAAAATGCTGATTTGAGCAAAAGCATCCATGCACAACTGCAACCTTGTGCAGCTTTATACACACACACACACACACACACACACACACACACACACACACACACCACACACACACACACACACACACACACACACACACCCACACACACACACACACACACACACACACACACACACACACACTTCTGTCTTGGGTGATGTCAGAGACTCTTACATTAACCTTGTACCAGCCATTTTTCTACCACCATTACCAATGTTTGATTTTCAACTAAAGTAAAAGTTGAGATGTATGACAACAAGGATGTTAAATAGTCCAGACAGTCATTTACATTATTGATGTATTTATTATTTATTTATTGATTATTGA